>KV010706.1:257462-269860 GCA_001598015.1 Dorcoceras hygrometricum | reverse complement strand
TATGAGATATGGCAAATGGATGTGAAAACTGCGTTCCTTAATGGAAACATTAAGGAAGAGATCTATATGACGTAGTCTGAGGGTTTCACATCTGTAGGAAGTGAGCATAAAGTATGCAAACTTCAGAGATCGATCTACGGTCTCAAACAAGCATCGAGAAGTTGGAACCTGAGATTCGATGAAACAATTAAGGAATTTGGTTTCATCAAGAATCCCGAGGAGCCATGTGTGTACAAGAAGGTAGTTAAGAATGCTGTGACATTCCTTGTACTTTATTTTGATGACATTCTACTCATTGGGAATGACGTAGGATGTTGCAGTCAACTAAAGTGTGGTTGTCTAGTAGATTTTCAGAGATCGATCTACGGTCTCAAACAAGCATTGAGAAGTTGGAACCTGAGATTCGATGAAACAATTAAGTAATTTGGTTTCATCAAGAATCCCGAGGAGCCATGTGTGTACAAGAAGGTAGTTAAGAATGCTGTGACATTCCTTGTACTTTATTTTGATGACATTCTACTCATTGGGAATGACGTAGGATGTTGCAGTCAACTAAAGTGTGGTTGTCTAGTAGATTCTTGATGAAGGACATGGGTGAAGCATCCTATATTCTTGGAATACAGATCTATCGAGATAGATCGAAAAGGATGCTCGGACTCATCCAAGCTACCTACATCGATACCATACTTAAGCGGTTCTCTATGGAAGAGTCCAAGAGAGGACACCTACCTATGTGCCACAGGGTCACTCTATCTAAGTCTATGTGTCCAAAGACTGATGAGGAGATAGAGAGTATTACACGTGTGCCATATGCCTCGGCAATAGGTAGTATTATGTATGGCATGATCTCAACTAGACCGGATGTTGCATATGCTCTGAGTGTCACGAGCCGTTACCAAGCCAACCCCGGCCAAATTCATTGGAAGGCCGTGAAAGATATTCTTAAGTACTTACGAAGGACTAAGAATATGTTCATGGTCTATGGGGGTGCTGAACTGAAATTGGAAGGCTACACTAATTCTAGCTTCCAATGTGACGTGGATGATTCAAATTCAACCTCTGGATTTGTATTCATGCTCAATGGTGGTGCTGTCTCTTGGAAGAGTTCCAAGCAAGACACCATCGCGGATTCAACCACTGAGGCTGAGTACATCGCAGCATCAGCTGCTGTGTGGCTAGAGGTGACATAGCAGTCGAGAGAGTCGCCTCTGCGGACAACATTGCTGATCCACTTACGAAGCCCTTGCCAGGACCGTTGTTTGTAAAAACATCGCGAAACAATGGGACTGCGTCTGATGAGTAGTTGGCTTTAGGGCAAGTGGGAGATTGTTAGAGTAGATGCCCAACTAGCCAACTTATGGCATGTGGGTTTTATTGACTCTTTGTATAGCGATCTTTATTTATGAAATTAGTATTCTTTATGGCATTCTTTATCTTCATTATTAGTTTATAATGTTAACAATTGTGTTGGATAAAGACCTAGAATGCATCATAGTGTATGTTAGATGTGATAGTGGATATGATGGCTATCATGAAACACATCTAATTGTCACTATGTATTCTAAACACGTTCCTAGTCGATTGGGCCGCCAAAATGAGGATAAGACCGAGCTTGAGACTAGCATATGCGATGTGAAGTACCATGTTTCATTGGTAGAGAACATTGTGATGTTCTGAGCATGCAGATGATAGTGACTTGGTGATTTATCGAACTACCCTCGTTCAGAGTTTCCAAGTGGTTACCATTTGTCGAGCGGATAAGTCCGAGGTCTTGGTTGTACTGATTAGTTCTCACTACTCGAAACTTCATTGAGACTCTACATGATAGGTGCCTCACTTTGACCCGTTTACCGACTCAGTTGGGGTCATTAGGTGGCGGGATTGGGTGAGGTACCGATGCATGTAGGAGTCGATTCTTCATTGTCGAGGATTCACCGCTCGCTTTTATGCGTGGATATCCTATGCTATCTGAGGATAGAATAGTGTGATAAATCTCTGGCCAGAGTACTAGATGTGTTTTGGGTAAATGGGTTTACCTAGTAACACACGGGATGTCACTATTTGATCTCCGAGATGTATGCATAGTTATTGGATCTTTAGCGACTCTCGATTTACCAATGGTCGTTGATCTGATCGGGATATATGTGTTGAAAGGACCGTACTGTATGCTAACCACGACCGACTGGTTCTTGCAGGCACTATCAGTGATACCTAAGAGATCATGGGGCGATGTTGCAAGGCGCTTTACCATGATCCGATGGGCCAGTCCGAAATTGTGATTTCGGAGTCGCAATTGTTGTGGGCCCATGGCTAGCTGTATCCCTGAACCATTGACGGTCACACAAGTACTGGCTTCTCGATTCCCGTAAAGAAACTGAGCTCAATGTGTTGAGCATAGGAGGAGGAATTTAGGAAGTGCGACTTCCTAAAGGTCAACAGGGGTCATATTGTAATTTCCCTAAAGTTTGGGCTAGTTTGACTATCCTTGAAACTTGGAGGGGCTAAACTGCAATTTTGGACGAGGTGGTATGAAAAATTGTTTTCGCATCATAATAATCAGTTTTGTAAACTGTGTAGATCGGTCCGATCTGATCGTCGATCGGGATTATGATGGAGCCACGGTGATGCGGTTGAATCGAATGTTCATACGGGACTCGGCCTGACCCAGGCCCACTGGGTTGGTTCAAGCCCATGCACCACCTCTATATATATGACTTGACCTAGGGCTACAAAGTGACTTTTACACTTCACAAAACCCTAGACTCCAAGTAGCCGCCCCTCTCCACTTCTTCCTCTCGGCCGCCGCCCACCTCCTCGCGTGCCGCTTGCCATGATCGGACTTGTTCCGATCACCTTGACGAGGAGATTCCGTCCTTGATAAATTTGTCACCTCTTCTAGTGCAGACTGACGAAGGAGCCGTGATTCCAGCCGTGGACCGGATTCGGAGAACTCAATCGCCAACCGTTGAAGTGCCAATTTCCCTGTGAAACTGGTCGGAGCCAGGCGCCTAGACGCCAGCAAGGTACCACAACTAAAACATCCTATGTATGTTTTACTGCATTTTTTATTATGTATTGACCGTTCCCGGTGCAAATTTTTAAATTCTTCCGCTGCGTCCCGGGAGCGGGATCCGGATCCGCCGCTGCGCCAAAAATGTCTCCTCTTAGGGCAGTCCCTAGAAATATGCCATGGCTCCTTGCAGTGAAAGCACCTGCCACTCCCTGCCATGCAAGGTCCTGAATGCTGCTTATTGCACTCCTTGCAGACTGGAAACCCTCCAGGTCTAGGGGCACTGGCCCCCTACTGCTGTGGCCTCTGCTGTCCCTGCGGCCTCTGCTGCTATTGCCCCTGAGGACTTGGGCCCTTAGGAGGGTCCTGATATGGTCTATTCTCTGGTGGCTACGAAGACTGGCCCCTGATGGGCTGCTGCATCTGACGCTTCATCTGGAAGTCATTCCTCATGTCCTTCTGGCCTCTCTCAGACCGGTATGCCCTGTTCACCGCTGCCATGTAGGTCTCCACGGCCGCCATGTTGACATCGTGGCGGATGTCGGGTCACACTCCATCAGTAAACTTCCTTAACTTCTCACTCTCTACTGTAGAAATCGAGGGTACAAAGGTACACCCTCGCTCAAACTGCCTCACATACTCAGCCACAGATTTGTCTCCCTGACGGAGACTCATAAACTCCCGAATAAGCTGGCTCCGGGCATCCACAGTAAAATACTTCTCGAAAAGACTTTCTTGAACTCCGCCCATGACAGGCTCTCCAGAAACAGTCCAACCACTGCACCCTTCCACCACAGAGCGACGTCTCCCTTCAGCATGAAAATAGCACAACGGACCTTGTCGGCGTCCTCTAAACCCATGTAATCATAGATAGTCTCCATGGATCGGATCCACTCCTCAGCAACAAGTGGATCGGTGGTACCAGCAAACTCCTTAGGTCCTTGCTTGCAGAACCTCTCAGCAACGTCCTCCTCATGCGACTTCCCGGGTCGCTCTGACTGACGCTCCAACAGCCTGGTAATCCCAGCTAGCATGTCCACGCTAGCTCGCTCATATGGAGTCAACTGAGGTGGTGGGGGAGGAGGAGGAGGTGTAGCATCATCCTGCTGGGTCCTATCACGACAGGGAGGCATTGTTCTGATACACCAAAACCTTATAATGTAAATCTAAGTGCATGACTAAGCGTCTTTTTTTAAAACTCTAAGGCCAAATCTCATACGTAACTAAAACACATGCAGCATGCAATCATAATCATAAATCATAAAACAGTAAAACTCACAGACTAGTAATGTGACTTCTGAGCTCTACGCAGCAGGCAAGTACCCCACCAGAACCACCGCTCTGATACCAACTGAAACGAACCAGACTCTAGAAATTTTTTTTAAAATGTGTGCGGAATACTTAAACTTAAAGTGTGGCTCGTTCCCTTTAAAAGCATTTCTAAATCATTTTCTAAAAAAAGAGAATACTTTAAGCATAAATAAAGGAATAATTTATAATGTTAAAACATCCATACTGTATAAAAATCGAATAAAGTCAACTGCATCAAAATACTGAAAGTAAACGTGTTTAAAACCATCATCCAACTGTATCAACTCAAAATAACACTGCTGCGATCAAGGGGTACTGCTGCAACAGGCGCTCAGATGACTTCACCGCCAGTCGGTGTAAACTCATCAGCAGGGTCATCACCTGCACCATTTAAACCTAGTGAGCCTAGAGGCTCAGCATGACATAAATAAAGGAATAATTTATAATGTTAAAACATCCATACTGTATAAAAATCGAATAAAGTCAACTGCATCAAAATACTGAAAGTAAACGTGTTTAAAACCATCATCCAACTGTATCAACTCAAAATAACACTGCTGCGATCAAGGGGTACTGCTGCAACAGGCGCTCAGATGACTTCACCGCCAGTCGGTGTAAACTCATCAGCAGGGTCATCACCTGCACCATTTAAACCTAGTGAGCCTAGAGGCTCAGCATGATCTATTGTATATCATAGCAAAGTACATAGTAATAAAATCGCATGCAAGCACATACTTGTAGTAAAATAACGTTAAAAACATGAATGCGTGCATGATCTTAAAACATTTCTTCATACATTTCATATCGTACATACATAACGTAAACATGCATAAGGCATGACATACATAACATGAAAAACATATGAGTCGTATCAGTAAATGTGAGCAGGCGTGTGACTGATCAGTCTAAATAACCAACGTACGTGGCGGTGTGGTTCACCCGACCTTGAGCCGAGATCCCTATATGTCACACGTCTATGCTTGCCACTTCACCATGATGTCAACACATGGATCCAAAGGCTCATAATCATACATTAAAACAAGGGATCCCCGGGCCCGGCTATCCGGCTAGCTCCCATCATTAAAATTTGTCACATCACTTCAATCCCTCGGGTTTTAACTTAAAAGATACATGTCTGATCGTTTCATAAAATCTCATGATGCGTGAATTTCTTAAAAATCATGCAATTTAAAAGCTTAGCCCGATGATGTATATTTAATCCTTTCCTTTAAAACGTTTACGTACATAACATACTACTTATATGATTAAATATACATTCTCAGGCTTCTATATTTTTCTACTTCGGTCAAGGATTGGTTCAGGAGCCTGGCCCACTACTTATAGACCACACAACGCTCTTAACTTAATCGATGAAACGAATGTTCACCCCTTTTTACAATTTTTGCCTAATTTCTTTAAATTTTGATTTATTAAAAATCAAGGCTAATTGTGACTAATTAAAATCAATTTTGACTTCTAAAAATCAATTTGGACCTATTAAAATCGTATTTTACTTTTAAAATCAAGTTAAATCAATTTTGACCCCAAAAGCCGATTTTGACCAAAAGACCGATTTTGACCAAATTAAAATCCCAAAAAGACTTAATTAAAATTCAAAAGGTCCTAATTTTGACTTAAAACTTAAAAATAAACATAACTTTTAAAATTTTGACTCAATTATTAACATCTGGTTATTTTCTTTAAAATTAAAATAACAGGTCCATAATTAAAATAACTTGGACCTATTTTAAAACATTTGATTCGAGACTCGAAGAACCGATCCGGTCCAATCGAGCCAACCGGTTCAATTGAACCAAACCAATCCATGCAAACCCTAAACATCATGTAGCCCCCCCCATGCACGTCGCCTACGACTAGCGGCTGTTCAATCAAATCGGCCACCTGATCTGACCGCCCATGGCCGGAGCCCTGCCAGCAGGACCACCCCCAGGTCCAGCCGGTTCCAATGGGACCAGCCTTGGTCCCAACCGCACACCAACGAGCTCGCACGAACCCTGCAAAGCGCACGGTTAGGCACGCACATGGCTCGCACAATAGGTCCTGACGTATACCATGATCCAAACTATTATATTCCATGGGAGGGCCATCCTAGGATACCTTAGGACCACTAAGAACCGAGACATGGTCTCTAGAACCTGCCTCAACCAAAGCTATGTATAAAACGATCAATATCAAGCGAAAATCGTGTGCCATGCGTGAGGTGCAATAAAAAATGCATAGATCCGAAAAGAGAACATCCAATTCATACAATTTTTCATGAAAAATAGATTAATATAGTTTAAATGGTGAGAAAAGAAGTTTATATCACATTCCTGGTTTGTAAAAGATGTAGATCTGCGAGGTACCGACGTTGTAGACGCGAGATCGGGGCGCAACCGGCTTTGGATCACCAAGCTTCTCCAATGGATGAATGGTTCGAATTTTTGTGTGCTTGTGAGGGAGAGGAGGATGGCTGGTTGTAGATGTGGATGCTAGGTTTGATTCAATTTTTGTGTTTAAGAAAAATGAATGTGACTAATATGACCCATATTGATTTAATTAAGAAAAGGGGAGAAAAAGACAGGCTTGTCCCTCTAATTAATTTTTAAAGGTACTTAAAACTTATAATTGGGCTTTAGAGATTAAATATTTTCGAAATCAAGGCCTCCTCATAATTTAAAATACCTTAAAACTCAATATACCAGCCTGTATAGGCGAAAAACGGGTTCCCCTCCAAAATAATCAGAAAACTCAAACTTTCAAAAATTGTTGCTTAAAATAAAATTATTTCATTCTTAAAATCCCATAACTTAAAAATCTCAATTCATTTTCATTCCGGTCGGCCCTAATCTCGTCCACGCGTTTGTAACTCAAGCAGACTGAAAAATAACACATGCATATCATGCAGCATAAAATCATAAATAAATCATATAAAATGACATGCAATCATCTAAAAATGTTTTTCCCCTAGTCATGCATTCATTTCTACGTAGTCAGGAATTTCTAGGCGTTACAGTGTGAGATTTAATACTTGAGAGATTGAGCATACACTGTAAATCTCACACACGATTCACTCACATATACCTTGAGAGAGCTGATTAGAATAGCTGAGTGAATCAGATCAAAACGACTTCCATTGTAGTCTTTGGACAGAGACGTTAAACAAGTCTAGTTGTCTTTCACAGTGAGACGTTAAAGAAGTGTGTGTAGTCTTTCGCACTGAGACAGTAAAGAAGTGTCGCCTTTCTCACTGAGGCAATAAAGAAGTGAGTTAAACACACACAGCTTGCGGGCTGGTGTGCAGTGGTGTGGATAGGAGTTCTTGCGGCTGCGGGTCGTAGGAGTGGGTTGCAGCGGGGGTCGTTGTAATCAAAGTCTTCTAGTGGATCCTTCCCGTTGCGGAAGAAGGGAAGATGTAGGAGATTGAGCTCCGAACTTCCATAAACAAATCAGCGTGTTTTGTTACTGCTTTACTGCATTCATTTATACGCACTTCATATTTATAATTGTGTTTAAAACTTTTTAAAAGGCTTTCGAATCTAAGAGTGCAGTTTGAGTTATTTCCGCATGATTTAAATTCATTACTCAATCTGTATCTCGGTGAACAAGCATTCAAAAACACTGAGCTATTGCAGCTCAAGTAATAAATAACCAGAACGCTTGCTCTTTCAAAGAGCTGGTTTCAACTATTGGTCCGAAAATAAAAGGATCAAAAGATCAGCCAGCCGCGCATTTAAAAGACTTTAAAATTTTGCGCACTGCTGATACACTGGAGCTGCAATAGCTCGATGTTCTTGAAGAACTAAAATACAGAGCACCGGAGACAGATCTGGTATGATTTAAAAATCATGCGGAAAATACCCGAACTGAATCCTAATATTTTAAAACAACTCAAACAGATTTATATACAACATAAATCTGTTCAAGACTGTGCAAGTGCTTGTGTGCTAACTGTGTATGCGATGCTAAGATGCTAAGTGCTGAAAACTGTTATGCGTGATTATGCTAAGTAAAGCGAATGCTAAATGAATAAAGAACACGATACTCAGCAGGTTTGTTTCTGGAAGTTCGGACCTCAATGTCCTACATCTCCCCTTCTTCCACCTCGGAAGGATCCACTAGAAGATTTGATCTTACAACTCCGTGTACAGACCCAATCCCACAACCAGCAGCTGTGAGAACTCCTAGACTCCACAAATGCACAACAGCCTCAACTGTGTGACTAACTACATACACATGAGTTTTACGTCATCGTGCTTGGACGGGAACTGTGAAATGATTTCGAGATTCATTCACAAATAGATGTGAATGAATCTCGGTGTGTGAGATTGATACAATGAAACTCTCAACTCTCTGTTTCTCACACACTAGGGAAACTTCTCTATACAAGCTAATTAAAACTTAGCAATCGACTCTCGTGAAAGCTCCTCTCTAATGGCGGTCGATTGCTTCGTCTTTCTGTTCATTTTCCCTCTGCTGGTGTACTGTGCAATCAGCATAATTCTGCAACAACTAACAGTCTCACCAACGTCTCGAACACTCGTCAACCTTCTTCAATGGCGTCGCCTTCGCATATATAGCCTCTGTACAATTAATCCCGTTGGACGCAACATTCTTCCCGTTCAAAATTGTTCTGTAAAGTACCGACAGGGAATAGTACTTGCGTCCTTTTCTTTTGCAGGTTTCTTGTCGTTTTCGCCATTTGAATTAAGCTCAGCAGTTGACATCCAGCTTTGATAACTCTTCGTACTCTTCGTAACTTGTCAACTGCTTCGCTGCTGGTTTATCACTACGACTGGATTCATCTTCTGCTAAAATCTTCGTCGACTGGATACTTTGCGCCTGGTACTTCAGCTTTGCTACTAAATGCACAAAGCTTGCGACTGGATGTATAGCAACAGCTGGTACATTGTAGCTCACGATTGGATGTGATGTTGCTTGCGTCTGGATCTTGCGACTGGTTGATCAACGCAAAGAGCATCTGCTGAATCTTTAGCGCAAGAGCAAAACGCTGTCGTATCAACTTATGTAAACGACATCGTTTTGCAGTCGCTATCTCCAAATAGCATCTGCTGGTGAACAGTAGCTTGCGACTGGATTTCCTCCTCTACGATGTCGCTTCTCTCTTGCGTCTGAATGTACAAGCTACCTGCTGGACTCAAACCATCTGCTGACACCGATGACGTCACCAATGACGTCATCAACGCTAAACCATCTGCTGATTCTTCAGCACGACATCACTTCATCTTTTGCGCTTCTCTTCATCTGCTGATTGCCAACTGCTGATTGTGATGACATCACTGCTGATGTCATCACAGCTGATTCCAAAACTTGCGCATCTTCTCAACTGCTGATAGCTTCCTGCTGATCACTGTAGCTTCCTGTTGAATGATGACGTCACTACTGATGTCATCTACACTTAGCGCTCCAGCTGATCTTTATCGTTCCAGCTCCAGCTTGCGATTCTTCTAAGCTTCTTGCATAGCGACTGTCAATAGATTCATCAAAAGTATTTATAATTGCGACTGCTAATAGATTCGTCACAGTACTTTGCAACTGGAATCTTCTTCTTCGATCTAATTCTCCAGCAGACTTCCTCAAAAGTTATTTATAATTGCGACTGCTAATAGATTCGTCACAGTACTTTGCAACTGGAATCTTCTTCTTCGATCTAATTCTCCAGCAGACTTCTCAATACATGTTCCAGCTGATTCACTTCGCTCTTTAGTGCTTGCAGCTGGTTGTCATCGTTCCAGCTGGTTTATTATGCTCCAGCTGGTTCAACTTGGCCTCCGCCTGATTACGAACAGCTGATTCAACTTTGGACGTCTCCATTGCTAATCCAACTGCCGATTCCATGAACACCAAACCAACTGCTGAATCTTTATATTGTGAACCATCGGCTGGACAGAATCTTCGACTGTTCATCATCTTCTTCGATAGTTAGAACAACAGCTTATCTTCTTTGCGTAATATGCTTCTTCCTGCTGATATTCTTCTTCGTTCATAAAACCTGTACACTTAATTAGAATTGTTAGAAACACAATAACAGGTTTTGTGTAATTCAAAACTTAATCAGGATCTGTCAAAAACAGATCCATCAATCTCTCCCTTTTTGATTTACACAAAACCTTAAATCAACGATGCATGTTCTAACAATTCTCTCCCTTTTTGTGGGAATCAAAAAGAGAGTGAACTGCTGGTCTTCCCGATATTTAAAACCAAAACTCTCCCTACACTGTTACAACAAAGACAACGTAACAGCAGGAGTTTTAATTTTGAAAAACAAAATCAGCATTTCGGAAGCACCGTATGCAACAATATATGATTTTCAAAAGCGAAACTGATGCATAACTCAAAATTATAAAAGACAGTGACGCCACTCTCCCTGTCTTTTATAACATGAGCTCAAATCATTTTTAAAATCAAAATTTCGCAACAGGTGGAAATCCGCAACACAGAACATTTTAAAAGCAAATCAGAGCATCGAAATATTGTTTCAAATGAACACATGCTACTGAGTTACTCAAATGTATGAAGAACCAATACAGATAAAAGCTCAGATTTTTCCTTCTTCTATCTCGCCCCATGTGCTTGTCACTGAGCCTCGCTCCAAGTGATCTTATAGCACAACGAAAATAGAAGCTTGGCATCTGCCCGAGACTCGCGCATCCCGACAGTTCATCAAGAGAAAAACCGGTTCTATATTAAAACAAATCTGGCCTTCATACACAAGCTTCTCAAAAATATTTAAAACATTAAAAACATAGCACATGTGTTTTAAAATCAGTGCTCGTTCAAGAACAACCTGCTCTGATACCACTTGTTGGTCCGAAAATAAAAGGATCAAAAGATCAGCCAGCCGCACATTTAAAAGACTTTAAAATTTTGCGCACTGCTGATACACTGGAGCTGCAATAGCTCGATGTTCTTGAACAACTAAAATACAGAGCACCGGAGACAGATCTGGTATGATTTAAAAATCATGCGGAAAATACCAGAACCGAATCCTAATATTTTAAAAACGATTCAAACAGATTTATGTGCAACATAAATCTGTTCGATTGTGCAAGTGTGCTAACTGTGTGAATCTTCAAATATGTTATGAGATGCTAAAGTAACGCAGGTGCTGAATGAATAACAGAGTACAATACACAAGCGATTTGTTTCTGGAAGTTCGGACCTCAATGTCCTACATCTCCCCTTCTTCCACCTCGAAAGGCTCCACTAGAAGATTTGATCTTACAACTCGTGTACAGACCCAATCCCACAACCAGCAGCTGTGAGAACTCCTAGACTCCACAAATGCACAACAGCCTCAACTGTGTGACTAACTACATACACATGAGTTTTACGTCATCATTCTTGGACGGGAACTGTTGAAACGTTTTGAGATTCATTCACCAAAGGATGTGAATGAATCTCTGTGTGTGAGATTTGATACAATAAAGCTCTCAACTCTCTGTTTCTCACACACTAGGGAAATTGCTCCTAAACAAGCTAATTAAAACTCAGCAATCGACTCTCGTGAAAGCTCCTCTCTAATGGCGGTCGATTGCTTCGTCTTCTGTTCATTTTTCCCTCTGCTGGTGCACTGTGCAATTTAGATATTTTCTGCGACAGCCTCACAGCGACCAACTTCATCTCTTCTTCAATGGCGCTCTACTCAAATAAATAAGCCTCTGTTCAAATTATAGCCGTTAGATAAATTCCAAATCTTTTCTGCGCTTGTCAAGGCGAAATTCGTCGTCTTTCCAAATGCGTGCAGTGCTCCTCTGTAAATTGTACTATTTCCCAGAATAGTACAAATCTTGTTCCCTTAAATTCAGGCAATTTGCACGACTTAATCTCAGCCATTGATTCTTTCCATTTTGAGCGTTGATTGCGTCCAACAGCTTCTGTTCCTTCATGCACAATAAACTGTTGACAGCTTCTGCTTAATTATTCAACTCATTGCTGTCGACAGCTTCTTCAAATGTTCAACATCTGGTTGTATCTTCAATTCATAAACTGTTGACAGCTACTTCAAACTTCTCTGCTGCTTCGCTTCTATTCTTCATCAGCTTCTATAATAGAT
>KV010706.1:222421-250434 GCA_001598015.1 Dorcoceras hygrometricum | reverse complement strand
AAATTGCTTTGAATGGTTTTTAACAAAAAGCGCGTCTGCTGATCTTTCTTATTGATCCTAATTTCTCAATCGTGAGGACTAATCAGTACAACCAAGACCTCGGACTTATGCACTCGACAAATGGTAACCACTTGGAAAGTTCGAACGAGGGTAGTTCGATAGATCACCAGGTCACTATCTATCTGCATGCTCAGAACATCACAATGTTCCCTACCAATGAAACATGGTACTTCGCATCGCAGATACTAGTCTCGAAATCGGGCGGCCTTATCCTCATTTTGACGGCCCAATCGACTAGGAACATGTTCAGAATACACAGCGACTATTAGATGTGTTTCATGATAGCCGTCATACCCACTATCACATCTAACATACGCTTTACTGTATTCTAGGTCTTTACTCAACACAATTGTAAATCATTACACACATAATGAAAGTAAAGAATGCCATGTAAGAAAATGCGAATATCATATATAAAGATTGTTTGTATAAGAGTCAATAAAACCCACACGCCACAAGTTGGCTAGTTGGGCATCTACTCTAACATCATCAACAGTATTTATAATTGCGACTGCTAACAGATTCGTCAACAGTACTTTGCAACTGGAATCTTCTTCTTCGATCTAATTCTCCAGCAGACTTCTCAATACATGTTCCAGCTGATTCACTTCGCTCTTTAGCGCTTGCAGCTGGTTGTCATCGTTCCAGCTGGTTTATTATGCTCCAGCTGGTTCAACTTGGCCTCCGCCTGATTACGAACAGCTGATTCAACTTTGGACGTCTCCATTGCTAATCCAGCTGCCGATTCCATGAACACCAAACCAACTGCTGAATATTTATATTGTGAACCATCGGCTGGACAGAATCTTCGACTGTTCATCATCTTCTTCGATAGTTAGAACAACAGCTTATCTTCTTTGCGCAATATGCTTCTTCCTGCTGATATTCTTCTTCGTTCCTAAAACCTGTACACTTAAGTAGAATTGTTAGAAACACAATAACAGGTTTTGTGTAATTCAAAACTTAATCAGGATCTGTCAAAAACAGATCCATCATCAACGACCAGCTAGAACCAGGCTCTTGCACTGTGCTGGTTTAGCGCTGAGCTGGTCATACACAAAAGCGATCCGGTTTCAGCATCCAGCTGTAACCAGCTTAGTTATCACTATCTGGTTGCAACGTCTAGCTGGATCCAGCATCTTTTACTCTATATGGTTATTCCTTCTAACTGCTGGTTATTGACTAAATAACTTAGGTATACATTAAAAGAGAGTAAATTCAATCCTAACACATTGTACAGTAGTAGTTGAGGTTATTTATTATCGTTGTACTACCTCTAACTGATGTAGACATATCGGAGCAAATTAGTTTGAACCACTTCAATTTAATCTTTGTGTAATGCTTGTTCAAACTGATTTGTCCATCTGAGATGGTAGCATGTGCTGATCTGACATGAACTCCGCTCTGATCTATTCTTTTCAATTCAGATGTTCTCTTGTTATGTGAACTAATCTGTTGTGAAGCTCCAATATGATCTGCACACGGAGCACACTGGTCATGTTCACTGACTACTTTGAACTTTTCAGGTTCGGTGCTCATAATATAAAAAATAAGCACATAATTAGTGCTAAAATTTTGAAGCTTAAAAGTGGTTAATTTTTTTTTCTTTTGGCCTGTAGACAATATAACTTCATAATAAGAACATACACAAAATACAGAATTTGAATCAAAAGTCATCAGTAATAAACAATAACACATCAACCACATATGTATATATATCTCAAACAATCGAAACAAGATATAAAACAACTACACAGGGCATCACCTGGCAATGACTCGATACAATATATACATAACTGGGACACCGACACCTATGGGAATCCACCAACTGAAGCATCTCAAAGACTAGCTGATCCACCTGAAAATCCTGCAGTGGCCAACACACGACCAAAGCAGCCCCAAAGGGAAAAAAGTATGTGATCAAACTTCAGAACAAAGAGAAATCACAACAAATCCATCAAATAATGCATGTAACATATCATGTCTTGGAATGCATGAAAGGTACCAAGAATGCGAGGACTTTGATTAGCCAAGAATATTAACGGCCTAATCAGTCCAGATTAGTGGTTAACTAATCATGATCATTCAGATTAGGGAGGTATCGGTTGATATAGATCAGCAGGTGCAAGATGATCGAAGGTGCCGTGCTAAGCGAATAGAGGAAACTGCTTTGGGTTGCAGTTTAGATCAGCACTGGTGTGAGCTGTTCTGGTGTTCTATACTGATCTTAGAGGTGTGAGATGATTGGTGTTTTCTGGAGAATTGTTCCAGTTTGGAGTGCGCTGGAGGTAGATAAGGAGAGGTTCAGCTTAGAAGCTTGTTGCGTAGTTATGCGAGCTGATTGTGTTGGACCAGATCGGGTGCAAGCTAACAGATAAGTCCCATGCTGTGTTTAGCCATGCTGGGCAGCTGATACTGCTGTAGCGTGAACCAGTCCAGTGCAGCGCTCTGAGCTGATAGCAGTTTAGGAAGTAGACGTAAGTTCGATGCAGCTCTGGGAGTTACGCAGCGTCGCAAGCTGAGTTGACCCTTGAGAGCTGGGTTGAACATAGAGAGCTGGTTAGAGTACGTACCTTATGACCTAGGTGCGTGAGCTGATTTGAAAGCATCGTGAACTGGATGAGATAGCGAAAACTGAATAGAGCATAGCAAGTTGACCTGAGAGATGCCTAATAAGTTGAGATATCTAAGCTGATCTACCTACTGTTAGCTGAAAAGAGATTACGCGATCTGAGCTGGATGGTGTGCGTTGGCCTGAGGGCTGTGAGCTTTTGTGGATGAGTGCGACCTGAGATGGTCGGCTTGTGCTGAGCTGAGCGATGTAAGCTGAGCTATCGTAGCACATGCTATTCTGAAGATCGTAAGCTGAGCTGCAGGCTCTGTGCTGATCTAAGATCGAGGGCTTTTTGCTGTCGTAAGCTGGATATAGCATCCTGAGCTGATTGATAGGGTGCAATCTGACCTGAGTTTGTGTAAGATGTTTGGTGGTACTATGCAGTTTACCTTATGCTGAACTCGTGTGATCTGATCTGCTGGTGTGATCTGTACTACTATTCGTGGTGCAAGATGTTTGTGCGGTCAGATTTGGGCGAAAGCTTATGGAGAATAACAATTCAGGTGTAAGCTGTTGGTAACCTTCGTATCGAGTTTGGCATGGATCAGATCAGGTGCAAGCTGATCTGAGTGGAACATTTCTGAGATGAACTGCTTCGTTGTGCTTGATTGAGTTTTTTTCCACGAGCTGTTTTTGGACAACAGCATAGAGGCGAACAGAGCTGGGATTTTTATGCATGAGCTAAAGATGGATTTAGCTTAGGGATGTTTTGGATGCCCTGAGCTGAGGGATCAGATTAAGAGTGTTGTGCCATGCTGGTTGGTGAAATCAGCTTAGGCGTAAGCTGATGATGACACAGATTAGGTGAGATATTTTCATGGTTTTTAGACCGGACGAGAGATGGTTGTGGTTTCAGCTTTGGACGAGAGTTGTTGGCGGTAGTCAGCTTTGGTGAGAGCTGATCGTTTCTTCTGTGCTGGAGGGCGCAGCATCTGTTTGCGTGAGATCTGAGTGTGGTTTGTAAGTTGAATCGTACACGAGTGCTAAACTGTGTGCAAAAGATGAAAAGATGAGAGCTGGGATGTTAGGAGCGAGAGCTGGTTTGAATGCGCAGGCTGAGCTGCATTGCCTGGGCTGAATACAGTGTTGAGGTCTGAGCTGATCTGATACCACTATAGCCATGAGCTGAGGATCTGTAGTATATATACCCTCTTGTTGACCAATACTTAGTCATTTTTAGACCACACATCTCCTTATCCTCTCTTGAGAGTTCCCGGAAGATATTTATTCAAACCCTCGTCACTGTTCACCCGACCTAGTATTTTTCAGATCGCCGGAGATTGGCAGGTCAGTTCTGATTGAGGGTACCATGGGTTTAAACCTCTCTTCAAGCTCGACGTTTCTATACCAATTTGGAGTCGTGAGGAGGCTGGACTGAGGAAATCGCAGAAAATATTCGTGAGATACATGTCACGAAGTTGAGCTTCATTTCAGGTAACAGAGGTTTTAGGTGTTGTTTTCGACTCTTGTTGTTAGGTTTTGATTTATGATGTGAGTTTAGGCTGGCTGACTTGTGAAGCTTCGACCGTGAGCTGTGTGAGCATAAAGTCGAGCTGATCTCTTAGATATCTTGGCAGATAGTACCTTTCTGGTGATTTTACCGTGAGGTGCTGGCCCTGAGCTGTTGGCCGAGACCTACCAAAACAGTGAGTGCGTCGCTTCCAGCCGTGAGCTGGTAGTGGTATTGGGTAAGATCTCTGCAAGGTACGAATTTGAGTTTGTATTTACAATTTTGAGATAAGCATGTGAACATATTGTGGCTATGTGCTGAGCTCCCATAGCCTGGTTGTGTGTATTTTGTGTTGCTGTAACTTTATATGCGTTCACTGAGCCGTGTTATGCATGTTGTTGTTTGAGATGTCTATGTGCTGAGTTGCCGTAGCTACTTATACGTGTCGCGCTGTTGTTTTGAGTATACTGTCATGCCTGTGGCTGTGTACTGAATTGCGAAGCCTAGTATCGCATGGTAGGGTCTAAGCTGTTATATTCTTATGCATGCGTGTGATTCTAAAGCTGTTTTGCTTATGCTGTGTAGATGTATGTTGCAAACTGATTGGTTCCGCATACAAGCATTTCATATTGAGCTCATCCTTTGTTAACCTCTTGCTGTTGTTTATCTGTGAGTACCAGGAGACGTTCTATTGAGAATGCATGAGATGGAGTGGGTAGCTCCCACACTCTCTATTGTACCACTATGAGACGAAGTGGGTATCTTCCACACTCTCGGTTGTGTTGTTATTGTAAGGACTGTAATTAGCTGAGATAATTAACGGCTTAATTAGGACAGATTAGTGGTTAAATAATTAGGATTTAGTAGATTAGAGAGTATCGGTTGAGATGGATCAGCCTGGACGCAAGCCGATCTTAAGTATCGTGCTAAGCAGATGAGGCAGGAAGCTGCTTGGGCTCCAGTTTAGACCAGCATGCGTGCGACTATTTGAGCGACCTGTGCTGATCGCAGGGGAGTGAACTGCTTCGGGTTGCAGTTTAGATCGGCACTGTTGTGAGCTGTTCTGATGTTCTGTGCTGATCTTAGAGGTTTAATTCGATTGGAGTGCGCTAGAAGCACAGTTTGAGAGATTCAGCTTAGAAGGGTGCTGTTACGCGAGCTGGGCCAGATCGGGTGCAAGCTGACAGATGAGTCCTGTGCTGTGTTTAGCCGTGATGGGCACGTGAGCTATGCTGTTGCTGCCATAGCGCGAACCAGTCCAGTGCAGCGCTCTGAGTGATGTCAGTTTGGAAGAAGCGTCGCAAACTAAGTTGACCCTTGAGAGCTTGCAAGATGGTATGAGTACGTACCTTGTTGGGTGCGTGAGCTGATCTGAAAGATTCATGGTTAGGTTGAGACAATGAAAGCTGAATAGAGAATCGCAGGCAGACCTGAGTGATGCGAAGCTGAGTACAGAGTTGAGTTCTCTAAGCAAATATATGTACTACTATCTGAGAAGAGAGTACGCGACGTGAGCTGGTCGATGTGAGCTGAGCAGTGTAAGCTGAGTGTTGGGAGCACTTACTATTCTGGAGATTGTAAGCTGAGCTGAATACTCTGTGATGATCTCAGATCACGAGCAGATCTGAGTGGACCAGTTCTAAGCTGAACTGCTTCATTGCACTGGATTGAGTCTTCTGCCGCGAGCTGTTTTGGGGATAATAACGTAGAGGCGTATAGCTTGGGGATTTCACTGTATGAGCGTAAGCTGAGTTCAGCTTAGGGATGTTCGGGGTGCCCTGAGCTGAGGGATTAGATTTCGAGTGTTGTGCCACATCGTTTAGAGATATCAGCTTAGGCGTAAGCTGGTAGTAGCGTCCTGTGCAGACAAGTGCTGTTTTGTGGTCTTCGACTTTGGCGAGAGCTATTCAGTATGTGTAAGCTTTCCAGTGCGAGACTGGCCTGTTGCTGCGAGCTTTGTTGCTGTGCATGTCGTGAGCTGTTCCAAACTTAGGTGCTGTGAGTTGAGAGCACCGTGACTATTTTGGCCATCGTAAGCTGGATAGAGCATCTTGAGCTGATTGTTAGGGCGCGATCTGGTCTAAGTCTGTGTAAGCTGTTTAGTGGTACTGTGCGGTTTGCCCTGTGATGATATCGTGTGATCTGTTCCATCTTAGGGCATGTTGACGGTGTAACAACTCTGAGATGTTAGCAGTTTGAGGTAGTGAGATGTGACTTGGATTCAGTTTGGGACGTGCCCTGTGTTCTGAGCTTAGTAGACAGATCGTGGGTGTCCGAGCTGTTTATGAAAGACCTCTTGTCTGGGCATAAGCTGATAGTGTAGAACAGCTTTGAGGAAGACTGCTGATAGTGTCGGGTCAGTGGTGAGTAAATAGGACAAACAGATTAGTCTTAGGGAGCGTGATCTGATATGTCTATGTGATCTGAAATACTGTGCGTGGCGCAAGCTGTTGGTGCGATCAGATTTGGGTGAGAGCTGATCTTCACTCCTGAATTGGAGAACGTGCGATTTGTATGCACGAGTTCTGAATAGTGTGTGAAAGCTGGACAGATGAGAGCTGAGCTGTTGGGAGTGAGAGATGGTTGGAATGCACAGGCTGAGCTGCTTTGCCTGTGCTGAATGCAGTGTTGAGGTCTGAGCTGATCTGAGATCACTGTAGCCATGATATGTTGAGCGTGATTATATATACCGATCGTTGACCAACAATTAGTCATTTTAGACCGCACATCTTCTTATCCTCTCGAGAGAGTTCCTGATAGATATTTTCTTTAACCCTCGTCACTGTTCACCCGACCTAGTATTTCATAGATTTCTGGAGTTTGGCCGATCAGTTTTGAGTGAGGGTACCTTGGTTGGAAACTGACCCGTCTTCAAGCTCGACGTTTCTGTACCAGTTTGGAGCCAAGATGAGGCCGGACGAAGGAAATTGCTGAGGAGCTACGTGAGATGTGTTTCTCAATTCCCAGCTGAGTTGAGCTTTTGTTCAGGCATCTTAGAATATTAGAGCCTCCCTTGTGGCTTCTGATGTGTTCTCTCCACCTTGAGCTGTTGCCGTGGGTTGTGCAGTAACTGTGGTGTGAGCTACTGTCTGTGAGCTTAGTTGAGGTATTTTGTCAAGATCTGCGTAAGGTATGGATGTGAGCTTATATTTACAGCTTTGAGATAGGTTGGATATACCTGTATGCGTGCTGTTATGCTGAGCAATGTGTATGCCTATGATTTATGTTGTTGCTTGCATGTGTTCTGTTGTTATATACTACAAACTGTTGTTCTGCATACACGCATGGTATGTTGAGCTCCTCCCTTGTTACCCTCATGCTGTTTTGTATGTTGAGATCCTTCCTTGGGATTATTTGCTAGCCGTTTGTTGTTGTTGAGCTTATATCCCTTGTTGGCGTTTGCTATGTTGAGCCCTCCCTTGTGATCCTTTGTTGGCCGTTTGTTGTTGCTAATCTGTGAGTACCAAGAAGTGTTATGTTGAAAAGGCCGGAGACGGAGTGGGTAACTCCCACTGTAACGACCAGATCTTTAGAAGTCCACAATTAGAAAGATATGAGATTGAGGGATTACATTGCTATTATAATTCGATTCTTGAATATTTCTGAATATGCAATGAACAATCTTTATTCTGTTATGGATTGATATTCACATGTTAGAATGCAAGTACAGTAAATGTTTAGTGACTTCTGCAAACCAAGTGGATCCTTTATTTAACTAAAATTATCGGTTTCCATTCGCGTCTTTTATTAAAAAAAAAAACCAGAGCACGCTCCTTTCAGAAGTTGGAATATTGATATAACGTGTTTTCCTTCCTTAGTCATTGTAAATCATATAAATAGGATCTTTAGCTGCTTCATGCATCATTACTTTCAAATCAAATCATATTAAGCGGTTCTCGCTCTCAAGAAGCCGAACAAAATACTTTCAAAGTGTTTTAAAGGAAACAGGCGGTGTGCAAGAAGTATACTGGATTTTCTGCTGTTCTTGTGTTAAAGATACCAGGCAAGTAAACTCTGTTTCTTGCTCACTCAATAGAAAGAATATATTCAATTCTGTTTTTATGATTATGTATGGTTTTAAAGAAAAGGGAGATGGCCTCGGCTGTTCTTCAAGAAAACCGTAAAGCTCATGCTCTGGTTTTGAAAGAAGTTGAGTTACTGTATTTTGATTCAAAGATGATTTAGAAAAATGTTTGGATGATGTTCTTCTAATGAATTCCTGAGGTTTTCAGTGATTCATTCATCGAAGTAGCTTACAAGTAGCTTACTCGATCTTTTCCAAAAGTTTCATAAGATATGTCGAAGTCTTTAGAGGAAGGTAACCTTCGTAGTTCATGGTTATCTGCATGTTAAGAACGAGAGCTGGTTCTTATACCACTGCTGATATTTCCTTGTCGAAAATATTCTAAGTATGAAATCAGCAGTTTCACTTCCTTGTTGAAAACCAGCAGATGCATTCAGCAGATGCATATTCAGCAGATGCATATTCAGCAGATGCAATGCTTTCGTAACATTCAACAGCTGCATTACTTTGTTAGAATCCAGTAGTTCCTATTCGTTGCGACTGGTATTGTTCGTTCCAGCTGGTTACTGTTCATTCTTCGTTTTCTTTAACAGATAACGAAATTTCAGAATTTGATTCTTTCTTCAATTTCGAATCAGTTCAAATGAATCTTTCGACTTATCTGATAGATTCAACTAGCTAAGTTATTCAGTTTTCATCTTCGCAAGCTTTACAAGGAAATCCTTTACAGTTCCAGAACATCATTAGATAAACAAAAACCAGTAACTCGAACAAAGGAAAGAAAAAAGATTTTCACGAGAGAAAGAAAGAGCAGAACCATGTATTATGAAATGTTTTAAGTTATGACAATGAAAAGGATCCCTAAAGAAAAGGTGAGTGTGCGGCTGACGAACCGTGTGCCCTTTTAACCAGGAAAGATTAGGATTACAGGTCGACGGATCTGTATACCCCTTCAACCATGAGCCATAGTGCTAAGACTGATATCAGGAGTTTGATCAAACGAAATGGACCAAATGTTTAAAGTGTTGTCATAATTTTCCAGAAAATGAATGAAGAGCACGAGTGTGATTTTGATCGCAGCTCTTAAGTATGTTTAAAGAAAATGTTCCCAGAATTGATTCATGTTTTATGCTTTCATACTTGATTCAAATTTCATAGTTATGTTTACGCTTGTCTGTTCATAAGCGTGGTTCAAGTTCAGACTCCAGTATGTATTAGTTCTTGGGCAATCGTATGAATTTCTTTTGTTATTCCAGATTTTACCTGCTGGGCCTTTGGCTCACTAGTTTTCATTGAGTGCAGGTAATCCGCAGTAGGAAGCTGGAGGGAGATGAACAGAATGGAAGGGATGTGTTTATCGTGGACAACAGATTTTTTATTTCCTTCGGTTCGAGAGTTCATAGTTTATTTTTGGGAACACTTTTGTATTGTATCAAAATAGATTTCTAAATTAGATATGTTGTAGTAATCTGTACCAAACGTTATCACACTACGAGATGTATCAGCAGACATGATATATCAGTTTCCATCATTTCCGCACCTTTACATGAGTTATTCTATATTTCTCATCTTCGAATGTGAATAATTTTATTGTTCTCATTTCAACCCAGTTAGTTAGTAGCGATCCATTCTCCGATGTTCATAACCTTTGATTTCATTCAATTGAACCCCAAAAATTATGATTATTCCGTAAAGAAAATGAGGGTCGTTACAGTTGGTATCAAAGCATGGTTCTTGAGATAAACACACTTCCAGTCTGAGCAAATCTCTCTAGCCTCTTCAAAACTTGTGAGTTTTACGTTCATGTTTTAGCATAGAGTAATCTCTCATATAGAATTGTGGTGGATTTGGACTACCCTTTTTCAGATATGTCAGGAAGAGGTAGAGGCAGAAGGAGTTTTGTTGAAGGAGAATCAGAAGGCATAACTCCAGTCCTTGCCAATATGGCTCAACTTTTAGAACGTTTAGTTGATCAGACCTCTAATGGGAATGGTCATTCTTCGAGTAGAATGATTAACAGAGAAGATCCTCAAGAGAAGTTTAGGAGGCAGCGACCTCAAGAATTTTCTGGCACAACCGATCCCCTGGTGGCAGAAAGCTGGATAAAATCCATGGAAGTGATATTCAATTATCTTCATCTGACAGAATTAGAGAGACCCCGATGTGCAATCTATATGTTGCGGGGCGACGCTATGATGTGGTGGGAAGGAGCCAAGTTAACTGTAGACTTGGAAATTCTCGCATGGGAAGAGTTTAAGAGAGTCTTCTTCGAACAGTACTTCACTGGGATGTTAGAGAACAATTGCAGAGTGAATTCCTAACTCTAAAACAAGAAGGATTGACGATGCGGGATTACATCCACAAGTTCGAAAGAGGATGTTACTTTGTTCCACTGATAGGGACAAACGCAGATGCCAAACTTCTCCATTTTATTAATGGGTTGAAGCCCATGATCAAGCATGATGTTAGACTGGACGAACCAATAGACTACAAGGCAGCGGTGAACAAAGCTTTGAGGGCAGAGCAAGATTGGAAAGCGATCGACGAGGAAAGACAATTGAAGAGGCAAGCTTTCCAGCAAAATGATAAAAGAAAATTTAAGAAACAGAATAACAACAACCAGCAAGGGTCAACAGGGAAGGGACCTATTGCTGCACAGCCAATTTCTTCGGTTCCTCACACTGAGAATAGGCCTCCATGTCCCATTTGCAAGAAGAAACATAAGGGACAGTTTCTTCAAGGACAGAACGTGTGTTATACTTGTGGTAAACCAGGCCACATGTCGAGAAGTTGTCCTCAGAAGCAACAACAGCAGCCACAACAACAACTCGTTGCCAGCAGGGCTTATGTGATGACTACTGCTGAAGCACCAGAAGATACTACATTGTTGACGGGTAAAATTTCTGTTGATAACTTGCCTACCGTAGCATTATTAGATTCTGGTGCAACACATTCTTTTGTATCAGATAGATTTTCTGAGAAATTACCTGTTAAACCGGTAGAAATAGAAGTAGGATACTGTGTTCAGACTCCTACAGGAGAAAATATAGTAACCAATCGAGTAAGTCGAAATGTAGAACTTGAATTGCAGGGTAATATTGTTTATGCATATCTTATAGTATTACCTATGTTCGAATTTGACTTTATATTGGGAATAGATTGGTTAGTGAAACACGAAGTTGTTATAGACTTTAAGCAAAGATCTGTCTTTATTAAGAAACCCGATGGAAATTCATTTTCGTTCAAAGCCGGTAATTATGTGAAGACCCTTAAGCAAATATCAGCGATGAAAGCCCAGAAATATTTAAGAAATGGTTGTCAGGGATTTTTGGTAAACATTATATCATTAGAACCTGAAACGAAAAAGAAACTAGAACAAGTACCTGTTGTAAGAGAATTCCCAGATATTTTTCCAGAAGATGTTTTGGGTTTACCTCCCATTCGAGAATTAGAATTTACTATTGATTTAGTACCAGAAGCTGCTCCAATTTCAAAGTCTCCTTATAGACTTGCTCCTAAGGAAATGAAAGAATTAAAAGATCAGATTCAAGAGCTACTGGATAAAGGTTTCATTAGACCCAGTACTTCACCTTGGGGTGCCCCAGTGCTTTTCGTGAAGAAGAAAGATGGGAGTATGCGTCTATGCATTGATTATAGGGAATTGAACAAACTAAAGATTAAGAATAAGTATCCTCTCCCTAGAATTGATGATTTATTTGATCAATTAAGAGGAGCTACCGTATTTTCGAAAATAGACCTGAGATCAGGTTATCACCAGTTGCGTGTAAAAGAAACAGATGTTTATAAAACCGCTTTCAGAACAAGATATGGCCATTATGAATTTCTAGTTATGCCTTTTGGAGTAACGAATGCGCCATCCGTATTTATGGATTTAATGAATCGAATATTCCAACCTTGTTTAGACAGATTTGTCATTGTGTTCATAGATGATATTTTGATTTACTCGAAGAGCAGAGAAGAACATGAAAAGCACCTTAGAGAAATCTTGCAGATTTTAAGAAATAAGCAGTTATTTGCTAAGTTTAGTAAGTGTGAATTCTGGATTGATAAAGTAGTATTCTTGGGTCACATTATTTCAAAGAATGGAATAGAAGTAGATCCTCAAAGGTGGAATCTGTTCGAGATTGGCCTGTACCTAAGAATGTCACGGAAATTCGAATTTTCCTAGGACTTGCAGGATATTATAGAAGATTCATAGAAGGATTTTCGAAGATTGCTGTTCCATTAACGGCCTTAACTAAGAAGAATGTGAAGTATGATTGGACTCCCAAATGCCAATCCAGTTTTGAGAAATTAAAACATGCATTAGTTGAAGCCCCTGTTTTAACGTTACCAATAGAGAAAGGGAATTTTGTGATTTACACCGATGCATCGAAGACAGGGTTGGGAGCTGTTCTAATGCAAGAAAGAAAAGTAATTGCTTACGCTTCTAGGAAATTGAAGATTCACGAAAAGAATTATCCTACGCATGACCTGGAATTAGCAGCAGTAGTTTTCGCTTTAAAGATTTGGAGACACTATCTTTACGGCGAGAAGTGCGAAATTTTTACAAACCATAAAAGCCTTAAGTATTTCTTTACTCAGAAAGAATTAAACATGCGACAGAGAAGATGTCTTGAATTGGTTAAATATTACGATTGCGTAATTAGCTATCATCCGGGAAAAGCTAACGTAGTAGCAGATGCGTTAAGTAGAAGAAGCGTGGGGTTAGCGCAAATCTCAGTTCAGATTCCCCTGGCGTTAGAGATCAACCGATTTGAACTCTAGATAATTCGAAAGGAAAGTGCTGCTAACTTATCAGTTCTCACGATCCAATCAACACTTAAAGATAGGATCAAAGAAGGGCAAGCGAAGGATGATCAACTCTAGAAATGGAAGAAGCAGGATGAAAACAGAGGATCAAATTTGTATACAGTGGAAGAGGGAATTGTTAAATATCAAGGTAGATTGTGGGTACCACGCTCAGATAATTTGCGCAATGAGATTATGAATGAAGCCGACAATTCTCCATATTCAATTCATCCAGGCGGAACAAAAATGTTCAAAGATTTGCAAGCTCTGTTTTGGTGGCCAGGAATGAAACGTGACATTTGTAGATTTGTTGCGGAATGTTTAACCTGCCAACAAGTTAAAGCAGAACACCAAAGGCCTGCAGGAATGTTAAAACCACTTCCTATACCTGTTTGGAAATGGGATAATATAGCAATGGATTTCGTGGTAGGATTACCCAGGACAGTTTCAGGCTGTAATGCAATTTGGGTAATAGTTGACAGATTAACTAAGTCTGCTCATTTTCTTCCTGTAAAGACAACTGATGATTTAAATAAGTATGCAGAGTTGTATATCAAGGAAATAGTCAGACTTCACGGGATTCCAAGTTCTATTGTATCAGATAGAGATCCCAGATTTACTTCGAGATTCTGGAAAAGTTTACACCAAGCCTTAGGAACGAACTTAACTTTCAGTACAGCGTTCCATCCTCAAACCGATGGGCAATCAGAAAGAGTAATTCAAATACTGGAAGATTTTTTAAGGGCTAGTGTTCTGGATTTTTCAGAAAGCTGGGAATTTAAGTTACCATTGATTGAGTTCACCTACAACAACAGTTATCAAGCGTCGATAGAAATGGCACCATACGAAGCACTGTATGGCAGGAAATGTCGATCACCAATTCTTTGGGATGATGTGGGTGAAAGAAACGAAATAGGACCAGATATTATAGAGCAAACTTCAGAAGCAATTAAGAGAATACGTAAAAGAATGAAGACTGCTCAAAGTAGGCAGAAAAGTTATGCAGACATTCATCGCAGAGATGTGAACTTTGCCGTGGGAGATCATGTGTTCCTCAAGATCTCACCAATGAAAGGTGTTTTAAGATTTGGAAAGAAAGGAAAGTTAAGTCCCAGATATGTTGGACCATTTCAAATCTTAGAACGAGTTGGGACGTTAGCGTATCGTTTAGCACTACCTCCACAAATGTCCTCTGTCCACAATGTGTTCCATGTATCAACACTTAGAAGGTACATTGCGAACCCATCGCATGTTCTCAGGCATGAACCAGTGCAATTGGAACCGGACTTGACTTACGAAGAAACCCCAGAAAAGATTTTAGCAAAAGAAAATCGTAAGTTAAGAAACAGAACTATCCCAATGATCAAGATTCAGTGGACGAACCACTCAGAAAGGGAAACAACATGGGAAGTAGAATCTGATATGCAGGAAAGTTACCCAGATTTCTTCAAGTAAGTGAATTTCGGGGACGAAATTCTTTTAAGGGGGGTAGAATGTAACGACCAGATCTTTTAGAAGTCCACAATTAGAAAGATATGAGATTGAGAGATTACATTGCTATTATAATTCGATTCTTGAATATTTCTGAATATGCAATGATCAATCTTTATTCTGTTATGGATTGATATTCACATGTTAGAATGCAAGTACAGTAAATGTTTAGTGACTTCTGCAAACCAAGTGGATCCTTTATTTAACTCTTTTAGAAGTCCACAATTAGAAAGATATGAGATTGAGAGATTACATTGCTATTATAATTCGATTCTTGAATATTTCTGAATATGCAATGATCAATCTTTATTCTGTTATGGATTGATATTCACATGTTAGAATGCAAGTACAGTAAATGTTTAGTGACTTCTGCAAACCAAGTGGATCCTTTATTTAACTAAAATTATCGGTTTCCATTCGCGTCTTTTATTAAAAAAAAAACAGAGCACGCTCCTTTCAGAAGTTGGCATATTGATATAACGTGTTTTCCTTCCTTAGTCATTGTAAATCATATAAATAGGATCTTAAGCTGCTTCATGCATCATTACTTTCAAATCAAATCATATTAAGCGGTGCTCGCTCTCAAGAAGCCGAACAAAATACTTTCAAAGTGTTTTAAAGGAAACAGGCGGTGTGCAAGAAGTATACTGGATTTTCTGCTGTTCTTGTGTTAAAGATACCAGGCAAGTAAACTCTGTTTCTTGCTCACTCAATAGAAAGCATATATTCAATTCTGTTTTTATGATTATGTATGGTTTTAAAGAAAAGGGAGATGGCCTCGGCTGTTCTTCAAGAAAACCGTAAAGCTCATGCTCTGGTTTTGAAAGAAGTTGAGTTACTGTATTTTGATTCAAAGATGATTTAGAAAAATGTTTGGATGATGTTCTTCTAATGAATTCCTGAGGTTTTCAGTGATTCATTCATCGAAGTAGCTTACAAGTAGCTTACTCGATCTTTTCCAAAAGTTTCATAAGATATGTCGAAGTCATTAGAGGAAGGTAACCTTCGTAGTTCATGGTTATCTGCATGTTAAGAACGAGAGCTGGTTCTTATACCACTGCTGATATTGCCTTGTCGAAAATATTCTAAGTATGAAATCAGCAGTTTCACTTCCTTGTTGAAAACCAGCAGATGCATATTTCAGCAGATGCATATTCAGCAGATGCAATGCTTTCGTAACATTCAGCAGCTGCATTACTTTGTTAGAATCCAGCAGTTGCGTTATCTTTCAAAATTCAGCAGATGCATTTCATTTGATATTCAGCAGTTGCGTTGGTTCCATAAAACCTGTAGCGACTGGTTGTAACGACTGGTTTATGTGCTAACGACGTCGTTTCACTTTACATTTGTTTAAAAGACCTTGCGACTGGATTCTTGTCTTGCGACTGGTTCCTATTCGTTGCGACTGGTATTGTTCGTTCCAGCTGGTTACTGTTCATTCTTCGTTTTCTTTAACAGATAACGAAATTTCAGAATTTGATTCTTTCTTCAATTTCGAATCAGTTCAAATGAATCTTTCGACTTATCTGATAGATTCAACTAGCTAAGTTATTCAGTTTTCATCTTCGCAAGCTTTATAAGGAAATCCTTTACAGTTCCAGAACATCATTAGATAAACAAAAACCAGTAACTCGAACAAAGGAAAGAAAACAGATTTTCACGAGAGAAAGAAAGAGCAGAACCATGTTTTATGAAATGTTTTAAGTTATGACAATGAAAAGGGTCCCTAAAGAAAAGGTGAGTGCACGGCTGACGAACCGTGTGCCCTTTTAACCAGGAAGGATTAGGATTACAGGTCGACGGATCTGTATACCCCTTCAACCATGAGCCATAGTGCTAAGACTGATATCAGGAATTTGATCAAACGAAAGGACCAAATGTTTAAAGTGTTGTCATAATTTTCCAGAAAATGAATGAAGAGCACGAGTGTGATTTTGATCGCAGCTCTTAAGTATGTTTAAAGAAAATGTTCCCAGAATTGATTCATGTTTTATGCTTTCATACTTGATTCAAATTTCATAGTTATGTTTACGCTTGTCTGTTCATAAGCGTGGTTCAAGTTTAGACTCCAGTATGTATTAGTTCTTGGGCGATCGTATGAATTGCTTTTGTTATTCCAGATTTTACCTGCTGGGCCTTTGGCTCACTAGTTTTCATTGAGTGCAGGTAATCCACAGTAGGAAGCTGGAGGGAGATGAACAGAATGGAAGGGATGTGTTTATCGTGGACAACATATTTCTTATTTCCTTCGGTTCCAGAGTTCATAGTTTCTTTTTGGGAACACTTTTGTATTGTATCAAAATAGATTTCTAAATTAGATATGTTGTAGTAATCTGTACCAAACGTTATCACACTACGAGATGTATCAGCAGACATGATATATCAGTTTCCATCATTTCCGCACCTTTACATGAGTTATTCTATATTTCTCATCTTCGAATGTGAATAGTTTTATTGTTCTCATTTCAACCCAGTTAGTTAGTAGCGATCCATTCTCCGATGTTTATAACCTTTGATTTCATTCAATTGAATCCCAAAACTTATGATTATTCCGTAAAGAAAATGAGGGTCGTTACACCCACACTCTTGGTTGTATCGCTATGAGACGGGGTGGGTAGTTCTCACACTCTCGGTTGTGCTGCTATGAGACGGAGTGGGTAGCTCTCACACTCTCATGAGCTAGTGCACCAGTGGGTTGAGTTGGTTATTGGGCCTTTGGTACTGCTCGTGGCTACAGGGATTATTGTTCTGCTAGCAGAGTTGCTGTGCCTTGAGCTTCGTATCTCCAGCTGTTGAGTTGTTTCGTGTCTCTCGCTGCTGAGCTGTCTCTTTGAGCTCCATGGATCACTGTTTGGCTGTTGCTTGAGCTCCTTTGTTTCCTCCTGTTCTCATGCATCACATATCATGTTATATCTTGTGCTATCTACTTGTTGTATTATGATTTCTCTCTGTACTCGGGTTTGACCCCTTCCCTTTGGGGACATTTTGTGTATTTGGATTTCAGGTTGAACTCCTGGTCCTTGAGATGCATCAGCTGGCGGAGCCCCATAGGCATTGAGTTCCCAGGTATATATTTATTTTGTATCGAGTCATTGCCAGGGGATGCCATGAATAGTTGTTATTTATTGTTTTGCTTTGGGCTTGTATGCATATATATATTTGGTGATTGATGTTTCGTACAGTTGAATTTCGATTCAAAGTCGGTATTTTTAGTATGAGCGTATTTTGAATGATATATTTTTAGTCAGGCCAAAAAGAAAAATTTTAACCACTTTCTACGCTTCCATGTTTTTGAGTTAATTGCATGCTTAATATTTGATTTAGTGCACCGAGCCTGACATTTAGGTATCAGAGCTTAAACTAGGATAAGCTCGATTCTTTTCTATCACACTCGATTCTAGGCACAATGATTAACCACCTGCATGTGCTTGACTACATGATTATCTACTTTGTTTGTGCTTACCTTTGTGTACCTCTTAGATGCCACCGAGGAGAGGTAGAGGTAGAGCTGGTAGGCAGGTTGTAGATGAGCCGAGAGTTTCAGATAGTGAGGAGGATATTGCTCAGCCGAGAGTTCCTTTGAGAGAGCAGGTGCAGCGCTGGTGGAGAGGTGCTTCCCTAGAGATGACAGAGATGGGTTCGGTGATCTCGTGGGAGAGTTTCTGTGCTGCTTTCAGTCAGGAGTATATCCCCAAGTCGTACTACAACACCAAGGAGAGCGAGTTCGATAACTTGGTTCAAGAGGATCTGAAGGTGGCTGAGTATGCGAGGCAGTTTTCTTCCCTTCTCGCCTATGTCCCTCATGTTGCTGGCCGAGAGAGGGCGAAGCGGAATAGGTTTTTGGAAGGTTTGAGAGAGGACCTTTATCCTTTGGTGTAGCAGCTTCCCCATCCAACTATGCTGTGCTGTGAACCGAGCGATAGACATCTAGGAGAGTCTTTCGAATAGACAAGCTCGGGTTCGATGAACAGTTGGACATGGTGTTTCTCCTATGCCGTCTGGTGGTGCCTCCTACCCAGCCTTCAATGGCACCGAAGTTTTCGAACCGTGCTATTATTTTCCGCATAAACAAGTATTTTGAAAATCCATCAGAGCACTTAAATAAATTTTAGCTTCAAAACAGAACATGTGCTACTGAATCACTTAATTTATTCAGATTTGGATAAAAATGATAATTGAAATACCAGATTCTCTTTTATTTCTCTTATTTTGTCCCATGCGCTGAAAACAGCCCAACCAAAATAAGATCTTGGCATCCACACAGAACTCACGAATTCTGTGTCAGAAGAGAACATGAAATTCAAAAATCATTTCTCACCTTTTCTTCATAAAATAAGCTTTTCAAAAACTTTTAAAACCTTTAAAATAAGGATAGCACATGCGTGTTAAAATAAGTGCTCGTTCAAGAACAACCTGCTCTGATACCAGTTGTTAGGAAAGGATCAGATCTCACCCTAACAATTCGAAGGGACGTGAGATCTGATCAGACAAAAATGAGGTGCAATACCTCAATGTTCTTGAACGTTTGCGCACCGAGAACAGATCTGGATTGGAAATAAAATACCAAGCGGAAGTATCCAGAACTGAGCTCTAATTTTAAAACTCTCGCTAAAACAGAATTACATATATAATGCAATGCGTGCTAAAGTAAATGTGGAATGCTGTAAATAAATAACTCAACTGTTTGTTTCTGGATTCTTTTCTATCACACTCGATTCTAGGCACAATGATTAACCACCTGCATGTGCTTGACTACATGATTATCTACTTTGTTTGTGCTTACCTTTGTGTACCTCTTAGATGCCACCGAGGAGAGGTAGAGGTAGAGCTGGTAGGCAGGTTGTAGATGAGCCGAGAGTTTCAGATAGTGAGGAGGATATTGCTCAGCCGAGAGTTCCTTTGAGAGAGCAGGTGCAGCGCTGGTGGAGAGGTGCTTTCCTAGAGATGACAGAGATGGGTTCGGTGATCTCGTGGGAGAGTTTCTGTGCTGCTTTCAGTCAGGAGTATATCCCCAAGTCGTACTACAACACCAAGGAGAGCGAGTTCGATAACTTGGTTCAAGAGGATCTGAAGGTGGCTGAGTATGCGAGGCAGTTTTCTTCCCTTCTCGCCTATGTCCCTCATGTTGCTGGCCGAGAGAGGGCGAAGCGGAATAGGTTTTTGGAAGGTTTGAGAGAGGACCTTTATCCTTTGGTGTAGCAGCTTCCCCATCCAACTATGCTGTGCTGTGAACCGAGCGATAGACATCTAGGAGAGTCTTTCGAATAGACAAGCTCGGGTTCGATGAACAGTTGGACATGGTGTTTCTCCTATGCCGTCTGGTGGTGCCTCCTACCCAGCCTTCACAGGCACCGAAGTTTTCGAACCGTGCTATTATTTTCCGCATAAACAAGTATTTTGAAAATCCATCAGAGCACTTAAATAAATTTTAGCTTCAAAACAGAACATGTGCTACTGAATCACTTAATTTATTCAGATTTGGATAAAAATGATAATTGAAATACCAGATTCTCTTTTATTTCTCTTATTTTGTCCCATGCGCTGAAAACAGCCCAACCAAAATAAGATCTTGGCATCCACACAGAACTCGCGCATTCTGTGTCAGAAGAGAACATGAAATTCAAAAATCATTTCTCACCTTTTCTTCATAAAATAAGCTTTTCAAAAACTTTTAAAACCTTTAAAATAAGGATAGCACATGCGTGTTAAAATAAGTGCTCGTTCAAGAACAACCTGCTCTGATACCAGTTGTTAGGAAAGGATCAGATCTCACCCTAACAATTCGAAGGGACGTGAGTTCTGATCAGACAAAAATGAGGTGCAATACCTCAATGTTCTTGAACGTTTGCGCACCAAGAACAGATCTGGATTGGAAATAAAATACCAAGCGGAAGTATCCAGAACTGAGCTCTAATTTTAAAACTCTCGCTAAAACAGAATTACATATATAATGCAATGCGTGCTAAAGTAAATGTGGAATGCTGTAAATAAATAACTCAGCTGTTTGTTTCTGGAAGTTCGGATATAACATCCTATGTATCCCCTTCTTCCAAATCTGGAAGGCATTCTAGAGATCCGTAGACCCAATCAGATTTGGGACTTATTCAGTGCCCAAATATGAACTCCTAGAAACTACACCAGCTCTCAGCTGTGTTCACTCAATCAATTCTTTTATGCCTCAGTGAGAAATTCTACATACATAGAGTTTAACGTCTTCGTGCTTGGACGGGATTGGTGTTTGGTTTTTGTTTGTGATTCACTCGCTAATCTAAATAGCTCAACTCTAGAAATATGCGAGTGAATCTGTGTGTGAGATTTTACAATAACGGTCAACTCTTGAATATTAAATCTCACACAACAAGGAAGTGATTCTACAAAGCTGATAAGGTTCAGCAGTCGACACTTGCAATTAGATCCTTCTCCATGGTGGTAGACTGCTTCACCTTTCTGTGTTTCTTCCTGTAATTTGAAATTGGTGCATCATCAAATCAACATCCTCGTCTTCATCAATCCTCTGCTTGTATAAATAGCCTCTGTTCAAATTAATCCGTTGGACACAAGTTCTTCCCGTTGAAAGGTGTTCTGTAAAGTACCGACAGAGTTGTCCTTGTGTCCTTTATTTTTAGGATTTTGCAGGCTTTTGTCGAATTCTGAATAAGTCTGATATGTTTGTTAGAGTAGATGCCCAACTAGCCAACTTGTGGCATGTGGGTTTTATAGACTCTTGTATCAAAAGATCTTTATATATGATATTCGCATTTTGTTTATGGCGTTCTTTATTTTCATTATGATTATAATGTTAACAATTGTGTTGGATAAAGACCTAGAATGCACCATAGTGTATGTTAGATGTGATAGTGGGTATGACGGCTATCATGAAACACATCTAATAGTCACTGTGTATTCTGAACTTGTTCCTAGTCGATTGGACCGTCAAAATGAGGATAAGGCCGCCCGAGCTTGAGACTAGCATCTGCGATGCGAAGTACCATGTTTCATTGGTAGGGAACATTGTGATGTTCTGAGCATGCAGATGGATAGTGACCTGGTGATCTATCGAACTACCCTCGTTCCGACTTTCCAAGTGGTTACCATTTGTCGAGTGGATAAGTCCGAGGTCTTGGTTGTACTGATTAGTACTCACGACTCGAAACGTCATTGAGACTCTAGGCGTCTCACTTTGACCCGTTTTTCGACTCACTTGGGGTCATTAGGCGGCGGGATTGGGTGAGATCCCGATGCATGTAGGAGTCGATGCTTCGTTGTTGAGGATTCACCTCTCGCTCTCATGCGTGGATATCCTATGCTTCTGAGGAGATAATAGTGTATAAATCTCTGGCCAGAGTACTAGAAGTGTTTTAGGTAAATGGGTTTGCCTAGTAACACCCGCGATGTCACTATTCGATCTCCAAGATGTATGCATAGCTATCGGATCTCTAGCGACTCTCGATTTACCAATGGTCGTTGATCTGATCGGGATATATGTGTTGAAAGAACCGTACTGTACGCTAACCACGACCAACTGGTTCTTGCAGGAACTATCAGTGATACCTAGGGGATCATGGCGCGATGTTTCTAGGCGCTTTACCATGATCCGTTGGGCAAGTCCGAAATCGTGATTTCGGAGCCGCAATGGTTGCGGGCCCACGGCTAGCAGTATCCCTGAACCATTGAGGGTCACACAAGTACTGGACTCATGATTCCCGCACGGAAACTGAGCTCAATGTGTTGAGCACTTGAGGAGGATTTTAGGGAGTCCGACTTCCTAAAACTCGACAGGGGTGAAATTACGATTTCCCACTGTTGAGGGGCAAAACTGTCATTTGGACTAGGTAATCTGAAAAATTGTTTTTCACATCATAATATTCAGTTTTGGAAACTGAGTCGATCGGTCCGATCTGATCGTCGATCGGAGTTATGATGAAACCGCAGTGAATTAAACGAACCGAATGTTCATATATGGACTTGGGCCTGACCCAAGTCCGATGGGCCGGTTCAAGCCCATGTGTACTAATTATATGTTAGTACTCTACTAGGGCCTTAATCACTAGCATCATTATTCATAACCCTAGCCTCCACACTAGACTTTGGCCGCCCCCCACACCTCCTCTCTACCTCTCGGCCGCGCCTCTTGCCACGCGCCGCCGCCCCTCGCCGGACTTTTGTTCCGTCCATCGCGAAGAGGAGTTTTCCGTCCGTGCTGAAATCCATCAGCTTTCTAGTGCAGGCTGATTGGAGGAAGATTGTTTCCGGTCGTGGACCTGATTGACGATCTACCGCCGCCTACAGTTTGAAGTTCCGGTTTCCTCGTGAAACTGGTCGGAGCCAGGCGCCTAGACGCCTGCAAAGTAACTATCTACGAACACCCTATGAATGTTTGTAGATTTTATTGAATGTATTGAACACTTTCCAGGCAATTTTTGTTTTTTCCGCTGCGCCCCGGGGAGTGGGATCCGGATCCGCCACCGCTTTTCCCAACAGTGGTATCAGAGCTCAGGCTCGGATCCTTCAATACATTGTGCCATATTGTATCGAATCTCAATTTTCAGATCGAAAACAAAAAAATTTATTTTTTGAAGAAACCGGCAACGGCGCGCGCATATGCGCGCGTGGTACCTGCGCGCTGGCCGTGCATGGCCGCGATTGGCGGCCGCATGGTGGCCTGCTGGTTGCCACGACTTTGCGCATTGGTTGCGCAACTTCCTTGCCGCTGGTCGCGCGAGGAGGCCGAGAGATGGCCGACCGATTGCTGCTATTTTGCGCGCTGGATGGCGACGGGAAGCGCACTAGTTGCGCACCATGATGGCCGCTGCTCGCGAGGTGGCTGGGCGCTACATGCGCCGCGCTTGGCGCGGCAGCGCGCGGCCTTGTGCCGCGCGCTATGTGGCGGCGGCGATACTCTGGCGATGTCGTGACGACTGGTTTATTTTCTAGGGTTTAGTTCGGGCCTGTCCCGGGCCGCCCATGAAGTTTTCGGGCCAATATTTGATATTGGGCCGATTTTGGTTGGACCGAAAATTGATTTTGAAATTTTTGAGATTTTGGGCCTAAAATTGGTTTAAGCCCAATATGATGCAATTAAAATTACAAAATGTGATTTTAGTTATGAAATATGATTTTATAATTAAAATATGATTTTGTTGATTAAAATTTGATTTTATCGACAAAATGCGATTTTATTTTAGATGCGATTTTATGATTAAAATATGAATTTGCGATAAATAATTAGATTATTTGATTTATGCATGTTAATTAGATTATCTGCATGATTGGGATGATCGGGAGCCGTGCCCAATGTGTTAGGTGTATGCTTTAGGTTTTGCGATTTCGATTTTATTTAATATTGTTGATTATCATTTTTTAAAGTGGGCCTATTTGTGGCCCGTTCCCACCCCTTAAAATTGTATCCCTTACTTGTCATGGCAATTTAAATGTAAGTTACTAGATTTAGTGGGAGGACATTTGAAGATGGTGGGCCCATGACGATCAAAGATATTGAAGACCGAAGATCTGTAAAACCGGAAGCAATTGTAATAGGATTGCATTGCATATTGCATTTCACTTAGGATTGGACCCAGGTCCATGATTGGCAACCACGGACCGCATAGCTCTCGCGATCGATCATCCCAAAGTTAGTTATATATTTGATATATATGTTGAATCCGCATGTTTTAAATTTTGATTTAAAATTGCATGAGACCAAATTTTTCGAAAATAAAATCCCTCGTTTTAAATACGATTTAAAACTAATATCAAGATAAAAGTTTATTCGATAAACTAAAGGGAATTTAAATCTGTTTAAATTGTCCCTACCTTCCATCAACGATGGGTGTACGTCGATGCTACCCGCATACATGTCCCGGCTCATATTATTGAGGGGGTTATGTATGCCGGAGATCTGTCCACTCCATTGACAATTGTTGTGAGTCGGTTGGAACTCCCTTTAACGTTGGCTCATATTATTGGGGACGTTAAGGGGACCGTCCTTCACGACTCAACATTGATGGGTCATCTTGACACGTGATAGTAAACAGCGTCATATTATTGGGCCCTTACTGGACGTGAGGTGAATACATGGAGGTTGCACCGGTTGCAATTGGAAACTACCTTTTGGGGGTTATGGTTGGCTGATATTATTCGGGACCATGATCGCTTGATTGGGCTCCGTGTACCCACTAAGGAAACTTGCTTTCCCGATTTCATTAGAGGGTGGTGAAATCGTTAAAATAGTGGGAGGGTAATTCATAGAACTAAACGACCTTGTTTTATGTCTTAGAGTTATTTCATATATAGTTAGTAATGTATGTCTGTTTTCTTTTCAGTATAACTGCATTTATAATGTCTTCGATCAAAAACCCACTCGCTGCTATACTGGATAGCAACAAGTTCACCGGTCTGAACTACCAAGACTGGCTTCGAAACCTCAACATTGTGTTGGCTTCGGAGAAACTGCTTTATACGATAGAGAAGAGCCCTCCGAAGGAAGCCCCTGCCGATATCAGCCCCGAGGAACTGGTTACGCTTCAACAATGGTGGGACGACGAGCTTAAGAATCGATGCTATGTGATGGCATCGATGTCCAACGAAATGCAACGGCGCTTTGAGAAGACAAAGTATGCTGCTGACATACTCTTTCATCTCAAAGAACTGTATGGGGAGAACTCTCGACATGAGAGGTTCACGGCTGTCAAGGAGCTTATGACGAGTCGAATGCGCGATGGGACTTCGGTCCGCGAGCATGTGGTTTCGTATGATTGGGCTCGTTGAAAAGCTGTCGGACCTTGATATCATACTTCCACACGAGCTGTCTGTGGATGTGCTTCTCCTCTCACTACCCGCTGCATTCGACCCCTTTGTGGTCAACTTCAACATGAACAAGCTGGCAGCCACCCTTGAAGAGGTGGTTAACATGCTTGTAGTGTTCGAAGGAACCATAAAGAAGGACAAGCCCGTCCTCCTTATGGGCTCCTCTTCCTCTGCGAAGAAGGGGCCCAGACGCAAGGGTAAGAAGCGTTCTGCCCCTGCGAAGGAGGAAAAGCCCACTAAGAAGCCAAAGGCAAAGGCTTCCAAGCCGAACAAGTCTAAGGATGTTTGCCACCACTGCCACAAGCCTGGGCATTGGAGGAGGAACTGCAAGGAGTACCTCGAGCAGTTGCGAACTGCGAAAGGTATGTTCTATATTGAAATAAATATGTCTCTTCATTCGACTTCTTGGGTACGATCTCATATCTGCAATGATTTGCAGGTGATGAAAAGAAGCCGACGTCTTAGAGAGGGTGAGACCCACTTGAGGCTTGGAAATGGAGCAAGAGTTGCTGCAGTAGCTATAGGAGATGTTTATTTATTTCTGTCTTCTGATTTTAAGTTGTTATTGAGAAACGTTTTGTTTGTTCCCGAATTAATAAAGAACATTATTTATATTTCTATGCTTGATAGTGATGGATATTCTTGTATGTTTGCTAATTCGATTTGCAATATTTACAAGAATGAATGTTTAATTGGAATTGGGGAACGCGAAAACGATTTATACACCTTAAAATTAAAAGACGTTCCAACTCGCGATGTCGAAACACATACAACAACGATTAAAAGGAAATACGATAGCTTAAACCCAGCACAACTTTGGCACGCTAGGCTAGGTCATATCTCTCTAAGTAGGATGAACAAGTTAGTTAGGAGTGACATGTTTGATTTGTCAGACATTAACTCCCTACCGACTTGTGAGTCTTGTCTCCAGGGAAATATGACTAAACAACCCTTCAAGGGTAAGCCTGAACGTGCCCAAGGCCTATTGGATTTGATCCATACTGATGTGTGTGGTCCACTTAGTATCGGTACTAAGTACGGTCACACATACTTCATAACCTTTACCGATGATCACTCTAGGTATGGGTACTTGTACTTAATGAAGCACAAGTCTGAATCCTTTGAAAGGTTCAAAGAATTCAAGGCTGAAGTAGAAAATCAATTAGGCAAAAGTATTAAAGCACTTCGATCCGATCGAGATGGTGAATACTTGAGTGCTGAGTTTCAAGACTATCTGAAAAAGAATGGGATTCTCGCACAGTGGACCCCTCCGGCCACACCACAGCTCAATGGTGTAGCGGAGCGTCATAATCGAACTTTGATGGACATGGTTCGATCTATGATGAGCTTCACTGAGCTTCCTACCTCGTTTTGGGGCTATGCGCTCGAAACGGCGGTAGTGTTGTTGAACAATGTCCACACCAAGGCAGTGAATAAGACTCCATATGAGATGTGGATGGGCAAACCACCCAAATACTCATACATGAGAATTTGGGGATGTCCTGCTTACGTGAAGAAGACAGTGGGAGATAAGATGGATATGATATCCATCTTATGTTACTTCGTTGGGTATCCAAAGAATTCCATTGGATACTACTTCTACTATCCCAACGAAACAAAAGTGTTTGTTTCTAGGAATGCCACCTTTATGGAAAGGGAATTTCTACTTGATAGAAAAGGCAAGATAGTAGAACTCGAAGAGGTTCGAGAACCAACTGAAGTACCAAGTGAGTCTCTCGCACCTACAGAGCCAGTACCAGAAATGGTTGCACCTAGGAGATCCGAAAGGGTCCCTAGGGCTCCTGAGAGATATGGTTTTCTCCTTGAAGATGATCAAGGTGATCAAGTTGTTGGATCTGATCCAAGAACTTTCAAGGAGGCAATTTCCGATGCTGATTCTAATTTGTGGCTTGAAGCAATGCAGTCTGAGTTTGACTCAATGCATGCGAACCAAGTTTGGACTCTTGTTAATCCTCCCGAAGGAATTGTTCCTATTGGGTGTAAATGGGTATACAAGAGGAAACTTGGGCCTGATGGTAAGGTAATGACCTACAAGGCACGACTGGTCGTGAAAGGTTACACTAAAAGGCAAGGTGTTGACTATGATGAAACCTTTTCACCATTCGCGATGTTCAAGTCGATTATAATCTTACTAGCCATAGCCGCATGGTACGAATATGAGATATGGCAAATGGATGTGAAAACTGCGTTCCTTAATGAAAACATTAAGGAAGAGATCTATATGACGTAGCCTGAGGGTTCACATATGTTGGAAGTGAGCATAAGGTATGCAAACTTCAGAGATCGATCTACGGTCTCAAACAAGCATCGAGGAGTTGGAACCTGAGATTCGATGAAACAATTAAGGAATTTGGTTTCATCAAGAATCCCGAGGACCCATGTGTATATAAGAAGGTAGTTAAAAGCGCTGTGACATTCCTCGTACTTTATGTTGATGACATTCTACTCATTGGGAATGATGTAAGAATGCTGCAGTCAACTAAAGTCTGGTTGTCTAGTAGATTTTCGATGAAGGAAATGGGTGAAGCATCCTATATTCTTGGAATACAGATCTATCGGGATAGATCAAAACGGATGCTCGGACTCACCCAAGCTACCTACATCGATACCATACTTAAGAGGTTCTCTATGGAAGAGTCCAAGAGAGGACACCTACCTATGAGCCACGGGGTCACTCTATCTAATTCTATGTGTCCAAAGACTGATGAGGAGATAGAGAGCATGGCACGTGTGCC
>KV010706.1:130587-187829 GCA_001598015.1 Dorcoceras hygrometricum | reverse complement strand
CACAATCAGCAGGGAGCTTCAGTAGAACCAGTCGATGGATGATCCAGACGCAAGAGATAAAGCGACGTCGTACAGGAAGAAATTACCCAGTCGCAAGATACCAGTCGGCAGCTACAGTACATCCAGACGAGAGCTTCAGTGGTGCTATATCCAGACGAGAGCTACATGGTTTTATTAACCAGTCGAGGATGCATAGCAAACGATGTCGTTTGAATAAGTTGATACGACATCGTTTGATCTAACCAGTCGTTGGGAAATCAAGTCGCAAGCATTTCACGACCAACGACTGGACAACCAGCTGCAAGCATATCTTCACCTGCTCAGGCAGCTACAGTACATCCAGACGAGAGCTTCAGTGGTGCTATATCCAGACGAGAGCTACATGGTTTTATTAACCAGTCGAGGATGCATAGCAAACGATGTCGTTTGAATAAGTTGATACGACATCGTTTGATCTAACCAGTCGTTGGGAAATCCAGTCGCAAGCATTTCACGACCAACGACTGGACAACCAGCTGCAAGCATATCTTCACCTGCTCAACCAATCGCAAGCTACAGTGCATCCAGTCGCAGGAAATCCAGACGCAAGAGAAGCAGAAGTAGCAAAGAATTGAAACCAGGCGCAAAGAATCCAGTTGCAAGAGACAGAGTGTCCAGGCGTAAAGAATGAAGAGTTATATCCAGTCGTAATAGTTGAAGTCTGGAACCAGCAGCGAAGCAGTTGAAAAACTACGAAGAGTTATGAAAGCTGGATGTCAACTGCTGAGCTTGTTTCAAAATGTTGAAGACGACAAAAAGCCTGAAAAAGAAAGGACACAAAGGACAATCCCTGTCGGTACTTTAAAGAACACATTTGAACGGGAAGATTTTGTGTCCAACGGACTTAATTTGAATAGAGGCTTATATACGAAGGCATCGCCATTGAAGAGCACAGCTGAGGTCGTGAGAATTGTTGTCGCAAAGAAAAGATTAATCAAAAGGAGACAACAATCAAAGGGAAGAAACCAGAAGCGAAGCTGTCAACTATCTTTCGTAGAGGAGCTTATTGGATTTGACAGCTGAGCTAGAATTAGCTTTTGTAGAGCACTTCCCTAGTGTGTGAGAAATAGAAAAACAGAGAGTTGAGAGCTTCATTGTAAAATCTCACACACAGAGATTCATTCACATTCATTAGTGAATGAATCTCAAAACCATTTCACAATCAGTTACCGTCCAAGCACGAAGACGTTAAACTCTGTGTATGTAGTCTTTGAACAGAGACGGTAAACAAGTTCTGAGTGAACAGCCGTGGGATGGTAGAAGTCTAGGAGTTCTCACAGCTGCTGGTTGCGGGATTGGGTTTGTACTCGTTGTATAGATCAAATCTTCTAGTGGAGCCTTCCGAGGTGGAAGAAGGGGAGACGTAGGACATTGAGGTCCGAACTTCCAGAAACAAATCGATTGAGTATTGTATTCTTTAAGCTTTCAGCACTTGCATTTATCTTAGCATTGCATAACACATTTGATGGCATACACAGTTAGCACACTCAGTCGAACAGATTTATGTTGTACATAAATCTGTTTGAGTTGTTTTAAAATATTAGGATTCAGTTCTGGTGTTTTCCGCATGTTTTATTAACATACCAGATCTGTCTCCGGTGCTCTTGTGATTCTAAATGTTCAAGAACCAGAGGTATTGCACCTCATATTCCAGTTATAGCAGCGCGCAAAATTTTTACTGTTTGTCAAAGCAGCGCTGCTAAAGTTCCTTTTGAAAACCGGGACCAACATGATGTGTTTAACTTGTTCTGAGATGAAAACCAACTTTCTGAGCTGTTCGATTTGTTCTAAGCTGATCTGCATCATCCTGAGCTGAGTTTCTACGCTGTATACTGTTCTGTTTTCTTTGAGCTGAAATGCATCTCCGTAAACTATTTGACATACTCTGAGCTGATATACATCGTTCTGATCTGATCTACCCATTCTTAGCTGACCAACACACTCTGAGCTGGTCTGTTACGTCGTAAGTTGTTCTGTTCATCTCTGCATCTTTACGGCTGTAATATATTCGATTTCTTGTATTTGTTATCACCAAAACTCAAATTTTATTTCTAACAATTTCCTCTTTTTGGTGACGACAAAACTTAGCAGCAAAAATTCTCTTTTATTAAACAGCGAAACTTGCTAAGTTCAAGAACTGATATTTCTTCTTAAAACAGATTCCTAAAAAACTGAAAACAACGACTCAAAACCATCTGCGCTTGCCATTGCTATCTTTGTATCTATTGCCACTGCTAATTTCACCTTTTTTGCAGCTGCTGCTACCACCTTCAACATTTTTGACATCACCAGCTCTCTTAAGATGCGAAACAACTTCTGCAAACTGAGAGCTGAGGGAGGCGAGGCTCGAGTTTACTTTGGCTGATTGTTTCTGTAGCATCAGTCTATTAGCAATAATCTCCAAGGAGAGGTCAGCTTTGAGTTTGTCTCCTATCCTGAGCAAATACAAGTGTTGTCTCCACTGTTTGTTGACCAGTGCCATGTGTGACTGACGCAGATCTTCGACACTGAGCTCTAGAGACATCATTCTCTCATTGAAATCGGATTTGAAGGATGGTAGAAGCTCTTGATATTGTAATTTATCCGAATTGATTCTTGACACCAACTCCCGGAGTTGAGCAGTTGTCTGCTCAAATGTTTCAATACTGAGTGGTTCACTGAAACTACGATCTGGTAGACTTTCTTCATATACCAACTCAATTGGTTCACATGCAGAAAGAGGGTGAAAGATTTATGCATGTGTACCTTCTTAAAAAAATCCACAAAATTGATCAGCTTGATGCCCGTGCTGATAAGCTCTGAAAACTGCATCTGGAATAATCTCTGTAAACCGTGCTGACAGATGTACTACCAAGTCGGTACACTGTTTCACTATAGACTTCTGGAAATCAAAACTGAAACACCTTCTGTATACTCATATGGTCCCGAAAATAGATTCAAGGATCTTGGCAGCGTCCATATCAACTTGTGCTGCTTCCTAAGCCCCAGATATGCTACCATTGCAATTCTATGAGCCTCAGCCATCACCTCCATAATTAACATGTCTATTCGTGCGAAGGCATCGCCAGAGACAATATTTTTCCGCCTTGCATTCAACAGTTTTCTAATTAATAGTTCTCTGAATTTTGCATGCTCCATCAATCTCCGTTTGAAGGCTTCTCGAAGACATTCTGTCTCAGTCCATCGAAACAGTTTAGCCATATTTTCTTCTAATGAGGTCCTCCTTGACTTATCATTGATCCACGAATCTCGTTTTAATCGAGCTACTTTGGCAAATATAGTGTCTCTGACCTGTACGTATAATTCAAGATCTACAAAGATTAAATTCACCATCTCCTTAACCAGATTGCCCTTGACTTTCACAATCAAAGCCTTCTTCCCTTTGTCAGTAGGGGCAATCTGCGGAAGAGATCGGTTGTGCCAGTTTACTTCTTTGATATGAATACCCTGACTCCACCTGACCTCAGTTAGCGGTTCTCTTGACATGACCAAGGGAGGAAAGGCTCTTCTTGTTCGACAAGTCCGTGTAAGATCCTCCAGAGATAAAGACTTGTCATCAGGTACTGCTAAAATCTTGGCTCTCATTCGTGATATAGCAGTTTGGTACATAGGTGCGGACACCTTGATTTCTTTTGGCATAGTCTTAGGGTCATCAGAATCAGAATTATCCAACAGAATGAGTTTGCTTTGAAATTGTGTCAAGCAGCTTTCCCAATAGTAGTGAATTTACGTTTTACTTCTGGCTGAACAAAGGCATCAGCTCTGGTGCACACTTCCTCCAAATTATTGACATTGATGACTCCTACCTTCTCAGTGCTACCAGAAAACTTATTATCCTTTACAGATTCCGCCTGATCTGATATTTCCTTAGCAATATAGGTGCCAACAGATTTGGCAGTTAGAATCCTCAAGAAGGGAAGCACAGTAGACTTGTCCCGTGGTAATTTATGGACTCCCTTCAAAAAAAGACCCAGCTGCACACCAAAACCTTGAGCCTGCTTTGTTTATAGCACAACCATTTCCTTCAGAGTTCTGAATATAATTTTGCTCCAATTGATTTCTGTGCCCCCCATGATAGCCACCATCATATCGAATCGGCTTTGGGTCACAACATCCAACTGTCAAGTTGTGGCAGTGAGTGTCTTGGATACGATATCGTGTAGGAACTGATGTTCTAACTTCAAGTCTTTCCTCTTGCTATCACTGTGAATCAGCTCTCGTGATTCATAAAAATTCCAGTCTCATCTGTACAACCAACTTATTCGGAAAATCTGGCAATACCACGAGCCCTCCGTAGTCAACTTAAAGAAATAGAAAATATTTTCTCAGTAATAGCCACTGATGAACCTCTGACTGTGCTGGCCATATTATTTCCCTCCAGTCTGGTGTTATCAAAGAAAATCTAAATATCCTCCTCAAAAATTGTTGCTTTGCATCCAAGAAAGTTTCTGAGTACTGATGAGTCTAGCGCTTGGAACATCTTACCAGTCCCATGTTAGGAAGGCATAGAACCGACTCAAAATTGACTTGGATTGCATTGCGGGTGAAGACAGGGGTAATTGCCATTAGGTTTCTAGATGCGAGAGAGTTTTCTGCAAGAAAATTTAGGAGCAACAAGGTAGTGATAGTAAATGAAAGATATGAAAATGTAAGTTATAGCAAGAATATGAAGCGATGAGATAATATAGGTTGGTTTCTGGAATACATTGACAATACACGTGTCATGCAGCTATTGTGGTTTTTGATTTGAAAGATACGCTTGTTAAAAATAGTAGATACCATTGCAAAAATATTAGATACGTATGCAGAAAATACTGGATTTTGTAAATTCGCCAAATATGGAAAGAAATCACAACCATAAATTTACTATTTCAGCAGGGGGTGGGTAAATCAGATCATCTCGGGGATAAGAATCAGTTGTATATGTGCGTAATCTGAATGGATCAGCTCATGCACATTGCGTGAGTTAGCTTATTATATCTGATCTGACGGTTCCCCCTAAGCTGAGGTTCTTCCGAGCTGACGGTTCCCCCCAAGCTGAAGGTCCCTAAGCTAGATTATTCCCTAAGCTAAAGGTTCCTAAGCCAAAGGTTCCCCCTAAGCTTAGTATTTCCTGATTACTTGCATAGAATAGATTAGGGTAGTTCTAAGAGACCAAGTATATTTATAAAATAGGAAAACTTAGCGTCAGGCATTGGCTTGGTGAATATATCAGCAGCTTGCTATTAGTTGACACATATTCTCGCCTGATGTCCTTCTTGAGCACATGGTCTCTGACGAAATGGTGCCTAATCTCAATATTCTTGGTTGTGAGTGCAGCACAGGGTTCTGTGTGATAGCTATAGCACTTGTATTATCACAGAAGATTGGTGCTTCAGAGGCATCAATGCCAAAGTCCCTAAGCTGGTGTTGAATCCAAAGAATCTGAGCACAGTAGCTCCCAGCTACTAAGTACTCTGCTTTAGCCGTGGACGTGGCAATTGAAGTTTTCTTCTTACTAAACCATGAGATCAGACGATCTCCTAGAAATTGGCATGTTCCACTTGTGCCACGCCTGTCAATTCTACATACTGTTTAATTTGCATCATTGTACCCGATCAGTTGAAAACTGGAGTCTTTGAGATACCAAAGACCCACGTTAGGAGTTCTCTTAAGATATTTTAAAATCCTTTTAACAGCAATATAATGTGATTGTTTCGTCTGTGCTTGAAATCTAGCGCACATACAGACAACAAACATGATGTCTAGTCTGCTAGAAGTAAGATAAAGCAGGGAGCCTATTTTACCATGATACAATGTTACCTCAACGGCAAAACCAGCTTCGTCCTTGTCTAGCTTGATTGTAGCACTCATAGAGGTAGCAGCTGGAGAACATTTGTCCATCCCAAACTTCTTCAGAAGCTCCTTTGTATGTTTGGATTGATTGATGAAGATACAATCATCAATCTGTCTGACTTGTAGTCCTAGGAAAAATGTAAGCTCCCCCATCATGCTCCTTTCGAACTTATCTTGCATCAGCTTTGAAAACTTCTCACACAGTTTAGGATTAGTCGAACCACATATAATATCATCAACATAGATTTGAACTAATAAGACATGTGTTTTTTACACTAGAGTCTTATCTACTGATCCAGCCAGGAGATTGTGCAACATACACTTCCTCGTTTAGGATGCCTTTTAAGAATGCATTTTAAAATCCACCTGATAAACTTTGAAGTTTTTAAATGATTCACATGCGAGAAATATGCGTATTGCTTCCAATCTGGCTACAGGTGCAAATGTGTCATCAATCTATTCATTCTTCCTACTGATAGCCTTGATCAACTAGTCTAGCCTTATTTCTTACTACGTTACCATTTTCATCTAACTTATTTCTAAAGACCTATTTAGTTCCTATTACAGTCTGATTAGTTGGTCTAGGAACTAAGTGCCATACCTTGCTACGTTCGAATTAGTTAAGTTCTTCCTGCATAGCTTCTATCTAGCTTGGGTCAGCTAAGGCCTCATATATCTTCTTAGGTTCTAACTGCGAATGCTGAATTAAAGTACTCGTTTATCATCTGACCTTGTGTCCTAAGAGGTGCAGTAGGATTACCGATGACCAGCTCAGGTGGATGATTTTTATTCCACCAAATACTAGGTCCGTAAGAGGTTGCTTCTTACCTCAGCTTGGGTAAATTCTTCATATTCATCATCCAGGTTGATTACTGGTATGTTTGGGGCATCAGCTTGTGCATGATTTCCATTGGTTTGTGTATAATCTGCATCAGCTGGCTCTAGAGCTGGATCATCTTGCGCACAATCTGGTCCAGCTTGCGCATTGTCTGCACCAGCTTGCTCCCGATCTGGTCCAGCTTGACTAACTTCTGCTGGTCTTCGAACCTGTAACTCATCATCACTTGATTCAAGCAGATTAGTAGATTTTAACCTGTTGCTAATATCATTAAGGGAAGTAATATAATTCGAAGAAAAACTAGATTCATCAAATTTAACATGAACTGACTCTTAAAATGTTAGTGTTCTATTATTAAAAATGCGATAAGCTTTGCTAACAGCTGAATAACCAAGAAAGATACCAATATACCCTTTTAGTTTATCTATTCCTCACATGATCTAAAACTTTTTTCTAGAGTCTGGTTCGTTTCAAGATAGTTGAGAAGGATAAAGATGTGGAGGAGACAAACGAGAAGGAGAAAGATAAGGAGGCTGCAGACTCTGAAGACACGGAACAATTGAGCAAGGTTCTGAAGCTTACTGAAACATCTATGTCTGATGAGGAGTCGATGTCGATTGATGAACTGTTGAAGCAAATTCCTGAAGACATGATGATTCCATCTGTATCTGCTGAGGAGCCTACAAAGATTAAGTTCGGCCGTGAAATTGCTTTTAGGGAAGTGGATTGGCACAAGGCCACCCTTCCGAAGATTGACCTTACTGACAAAGGGAAGGAGCCCCTTGTAGAGGAGATAAAGGGAATCCAGATAAGGAGAGTTTTTCTTTGATTTATGTAGATGTCGAGTTCCTTGTACAGATTAGAGAAGACGTGGTAGAAGAGATCGCTTCGTTCTTTCATTCTTTCAGTATACGGAGCCTATCAGCTATGACGTCCGTTTTAGATCTTGCAGCTAAAGAAGAGCAGATGTTACAATGGGCTGAGACTGATTCGCTACAGACAGCTGTTCGGAGGCGCTTGTATATAACCGCAAAGTATAGAGAGATGTTGATTAGGGCGAGGCATAAAAATTTGAATCCGGCACGCCCACTTCTGCAATCGATCTTCAAGTTTTGGACTTTCTCTCAGAAGCTCATAGCATTACTCTGATAGACCTGCTGGAGCAAATGAGGCAACACAGATTGAAGTGGACACGACCATCCAGCTCAACGTTATTTAGAGGAGCTGATGTACAGAGTGGCGGGATTCATTCCCAATTTTATCCACGTGTTTCGTCCACCAGCTGGGTAAGGTCTCTTATTCTTGTCGAAGGTACTTGGTCAGTATTAGAGGGTGCAAATCCAAAGCCTGTGAGGATAGCTTTGCAAAGGATTTCAAGATCAAGGAAGCAGCTACCTCAGCGGTTGTTCGTGGATGCGTTTGCCCCCATTTGTGTTTTTATTGAACCAGTTCAAGACCTTGATTCTTGAAGACCTTACTCCACAAATTTTCCAGAGGAATTGGGCCGACAATTTGTACAGATGTTGTTCAGTTTTCACTTTTTGGTCATCTACAGATATAGTTGCTACAGATATAGTTTTGGATTCAGAGACCGTTCCTACTATAATTTTTCATGTGTTTCAGCACGTCTGAATGCAGAAGTTCTGTTGATTTCTTTATACAGCCAGACATACAGCTAATCTCTTCCAGTTCAAGCTCAGAAAGTTCATCATGTCCAATTTCTTCTAGTTCTTATTCCAATGCTTCCCGTATGCATTTTACAGATGACATCCCTCAGATTGAAATGCCCACTGTTGTTCTTCCTACTAACTTCACAGAATCGACTACCCAGCTCTGAGCGTCTATTGATCATATTCGATTTGAGCAGGTGCAGACTCGAGAAAGTGTGGACGAGCTCAAAGATGAACTTTCGTAGAAGATAGCCAAACTTGAGCTCGCTTTTGCACAATCTACCTCGCGGCAGGATATGGTCTTAAGGGCTCAAATCAATGACGTCTCAAGGAGGTACATATTCAGAACGCTGCTTTCATGCAAGAATTGACATCTTTCCATTTGGAAACACAGGAGGGCCTCAATACTCTTCGTGCTCAATTTCAGAAATCATTGCCTATATCAATAGAGGGCGTGATGACAAAAAGTGGGAAGATAGTAGTAGAGGTCCGTAGCCTGAAGATCGAAGCAGACCTGGTGGTGGAAGTGGTGGAAGCAGCAGTGAACCATCAAGGAAGAGAGGGAGTGGATCTTATAGAGGAAGAGGAAGTAGAAGCTCTGGATTTAGTAGATGGTTTTTTTGAGCAATTTTTATTTATTCAGTTCTTGTACAAAACTCTTGTACTTAGCCGTTTTGATTGAAAATATAGAAAATATTAGGAGCAATTTATTTTTGTCTCTTTTAAGTCGTAGGATGCTAAGTTTTGTCATCACCAAAAAGGGAAAAATTGTTAAGATAAAATTATAAGTTTTGATGATAACACAAACTAGATAAAGAACTGAATTTAAGATATGATATAAGTTTATCAGATTTGGATTAAGTAATCGGGCTAAGGACTTAACCGATTAGGTGGTTAGATCAATTCAGATCCGACAGATTCGTTCAGAGGTTTACAGATCAGATTCAGTACAGAGGCTGATATATCATATCCGTTCAAAAGTTTATATAACAGATCAGATCAGAGGATTCTAAGGTATAGAACATAGAGGGATTTCAAATTTGGTAATGTGAGGAATCATAATTTGTTTTGTGATTAATCGTAGTGATTTGGAATTAATCGCATGTACTTTTGAAGGTTTTGCGCGTGAAATCTGATTCCCCATTGTAATTCAGACGTTGCTCTATAGTTTAGACACCAGTCGTAGCGAATTTTGGTAGTCAACGCGGGTCAACAGTACTGTAGCTCTCAGCTGGTGAATTTTTAAATCAGTAGAGATGACGTAAGCGTGACGCGTTGTTATCTGCTGGCAGTAGTTGCGTTAGAAGGAGCGACCAGTCGATGGTTTGAGGAACCAGTCGCGAGATATCTGTCGACAGATAGGATGACGTATGCTGTGCGACGTCGTTTTGATAAGTTGAAACGCTGCGTTTAGAGTGTTGCGTCTGGTACCAGTCGCGAGAGAATTGTTGTGAGGAATGCGTTGCGGCTGGGTGACCAGCTGTTAGCAGCAATGCTTACGTCACCTTTACGGCATCGTTTAGATTAGTTGATAAGTCGTTTTGTGTAATTTCGTGAGATCAGTCGCTGATGGGTTTTTGAAGAGATCTGTTACCAGCTTTTGGTTGCTTCACAAGAGATATCTGTTGTCAGCTGGTGAAGCTTTGCGACGTCGTTTGAGTTAGTTGGAACGGTGTCGTTTTGATGTTATTTTGAGAATACAACGACTGGTTGTTGCGACTGGTTTTGTTGAGAGCAAAAGCTGGTTACTGTTATAAGATTTCTACTGTAGCATTTCTCAACGACTGAATTTGAGGAACAGCAGCTGGTGGATTTAGAGTATATATATATATAAGTGTTGATCGACACTTAGAAATATTTAGAACCCGATATTTCTTATCTCCTTCCCCCAAACCCTCGAATAGCTACTGTTCATTGTGACTTTTATTCCGTTGATTACCGCCGTTCTCCGCCGATGATTTGAGTGATTTTGGTGGCGTTGGATTCGTTGTGAGTTGCTCTTTCGATTTCTACCCATTTGATGCCCTGAATCATGTTGGAGAAGAAGTGCGAAGTTGTCGTGTCCTCGTACAGAGAAATTCGTTGGTTCTTCTGCTAGTTTGAGTTTTTGGGTGAGCATCTCTTGTTGTTTCTAGCTTCGATAGACTTGTAGAACTAGATCAAGGTTCTGACCGTAGGCTAGGATGCTTCGAAGTTTAGATTTGAACTAGATATGAGTTGATGGTTGAGTTTCCTTAACAGATTTGAGGTTCTGGACAGCTTCTGCCGTGGTTGAGGATATCAGGTGAAAGCTGGTTTGCACTGTTGGTATTGCCTGTCTTTTGCAGAGTCTGTTGAGGTAGAATTCAGTCGTTGAAGGTATGAATTGAGCAGATTTAACAGCTTTGAGCGTGGACATGGCTGTGATCGATGTTATGAACTTGCTGATCTGATTATGTGAATTTACGTGGCAGTCTGTTGAATTGTTTGAATTATATATGCTGTTTCACGTAATGAATTGTATGCATTGTGCATTGATTATTGAATTGGCATTCATGCATACATATTGAGCCTGACAGATTGATTTATGACCTGATTGAGAGCCACGTTGTGACTGGCCTACTGACTTGTTGTGCATGAAAATTCCAACGCTATCATCGGAGTGGTGACCGACTGACTTGTCGTGTCTGAAGACCACCGAGCTGTGATGGGCTGATGGGCCCTGAAGATCACGGACCGATGATTTTCACCGGCTGACTTGCTGTGCGTGGTATAGAGGCTCGATCGTTATAATTGCCAGTTGATACACTGGTCTAGCTATCCGATCTTTTATAGCCCCCATGCATTTCCTAGCATTGATTATAGCATGTTGCATGATTAGCGGTATCAGAGCTTAAACTGGGATAAGCTCGATTTTCTTTGATCACACTTGAGTCTAGGCACAGAGTTTTGATTTGATTTTGATTGACTCTGTGACTTATGTGATCTTTTATCTGTCTATGTGATATATCTATCTGCTGTGAGATCTTACCTCTAGACTTGTTTAGATGCCGCCGAGAAGAGGAAGAGGTAGGACGACTAGATGTACTGAGGAGGAGTCTAGGGCAGGTAGTGATGATGATGTTCATCAGGTCGAGGATGTTACTAGACAGATAGGCGGGATGCAGTTGGTCTTAGCTAGGTTTCAGCGGACGAACCCTCCGACGTTTTCTGCAGCAGAGGGTGGTGCGATGGCTGAGGCTTGGTTAGCTCAGATGGAGGAGTTGTTTGATTCTTTGGAGTACGCTCCTGAGAAGAGACTGAAACTGGCGGTGTTGCAGCTGAGAGACAATGCACAACGCTGGTGGAGAGGTACTTCCCGTATCCTTCGTGATAGTGGGGTTGTGATCACTTGGGAGAGCTTCTGCGAGTCCTTTCGACTGGAGTATACCCCAGAGTTCTTCTATAACATCCGGAAGCGGGAGTTCGATAATCTGAGGCAGGGCAGTATGCGAGTGGCTGAGTATGCCCGACAGTTTTCTGTGCTTTTGGTCTATGTACCACACGTTGCCAACCAAGAGAGGACGAAGAGAACAAGTTTTTGAAAGGCTTGAGGCCTGATTTGTACCGGATGGTTTTGTCTGGTTCGCCTGCGACCTATATTGATGCGGTGAACCGAGCAGTGGATATTGAGGAGAGTTTGATGGAGGTTGAGGCTCCGATTCAGCCGACTACTGGACGCACCTATCAGCCTGTTCAGGATGTGTCGCAATCTTTCTATTCTCCTCAGGGGTCGCAGCAGCAACAGCAGTCGAACCGCCAGAGATTTCGACCTCGAGGGAAACAGTTTAAGAAGAAGGCGGATTCGAGTTCCTCTGGTTTTGTGAATTCTGGTTCTGGCAGTGGTTCTGGCAACGGTTCTAGTGGCATGTTGTGTGGACAGTGCGGAGGAAGGCATCCGACTTCGCAATGTCGTGGAGTTCAGGGGTCCTGCCGTAACTGTGGACAGCCAGGACACTTCCTTAGAGTGTGTCCTCTGTTGAGGGGTCAGTCTTCGATTCCTTCGCAGCAGGGATCAGCTGGTGGTTCATCTCCGAGACCGTAGTTTGCGGATTCGAGTTCCTATGGTTGAGTTCTGGTCCTGCGAAAGTTTTTATTTGACACTGGTGCATCACACTCCTTTGTTTCTGAGATGTTTGTGTGTGAACATGGGTTGAGTTCTTCCCCATTGTGTGATGTTGTTTCCGTGTATACCCCTGCTGGTGTGAGTCTGTGGTCCCGTGAAGTGGTGTTGGATTGTGTGCTTCGATTTGATGAGCACGTTTTGGTTTCCAATTTGATTGTTTTGGGAATGAGAGATTTTGATTGCATCTTGGGGATGGACGTGTTGTCTAGCTATAAGGCTACGGTCGATTGTTTTCATGGTGTGGTGAGATTTCACCCTGACTCGGGTGAGAAGTGGGAGTTCTACGGTGCTGATTCACGCTCGAAGATTCCACTGGTGTCCGTCATGGAGATGTTTAGCCTGCTATCGCTGGATAACGCGGGATTTATGATTTATGCGCTTGACGTTTCTCAAGAGTCACGGCTGGAGTTGAGCGATATTCCGATCGTCCGAGAGTTTCCCGACGTGTTTCCAGATGAGATTCCTGGATTCCCTCCAAGACGTGAGATTGATTTCAGCATAGAGTTGGTGCCCGGTACTGCCCCAATTTCTAGAGCCCCTTACCGGTTGGCGCCAGCAGAGTTGAAAGAGCTGAAGGATCAGTTGAGAGATCTCTTGGAGAAGGGCTTCATTAGACCGAGTATGTCGCCTTGGGGAGCTCCGATTCTTTTTGTGAAGAAAAAGGATGGGTCTATGAGGATGTGCGTGGATTTCCGACAGTTGAACAAAGCGACGGTGAAGAACAAGTATCCTTTGCCGAGGATTGATGACTTGTTCGATCAGTTGCAGGGATTGGTCGTTTACTCGAAGATTGATTTGCGCTCTGGTTATCACCAGTTGCGGATCAGAGACGCTGACATGGCGAAGACAGCTTTCCGGACTCGATATGGGCATTATGAGTTCCTGGTCATGCCGTTTGGGTTGACGAATGCCCCAGCTGTTTTCATGGATTTGATGAATCGCGTCTTCAGCGAGTACATTGATCGATTCGTGATTGTCTTCATAGATGACATCCTAGTGTACTCGAGGAGCTTGAGAGAGCATAAGGAGCATCTTAGACTAGTGTTGCAGAGATTGAGAGACTAGCAATTGTACGCCAAGTTCAGCAAGTGTGAATTTTGGCTAGATCGGATTATCTTTTTGGGTCATGTGATTTCGGCGCAAGGGATTTCCATGGATCCGAGTAAGGTCGAAGCAGTTCTTAACTGGGAGAGACCTAGGAACGTTTCCGAGATCCGCAGTTTCTTGGGATTGGCTGGCTATTACAAGCGTTTTATCGAGAAGTTCTCTTCTATAGACAGGCCATTGACTCAGTTGACACAGAAAGATCGGAAGTTTGTTTGGACTGACGAGTGCGAGTACAGTTTTCAGACGTTGAAGGAGAAGTTGACGACTGCTCCTGTTTTGGCTCTACCGTCTGGATCCGGAGGATTTGTGGTGTGCTCCGATGCTTCTCTCAATGGTTTGGGATGTGTTTTGATGCAGAACGGGTACGTGATTGCCTATGCGTCTCGACAGTTGAAGCCTCACGAGACGAGGTACCCTCTTCATGATTTGGAGTTGGCTGCGATAGTGTTTGCCTTGAAGATTTGGCGACATTATCTGTATGGTGAAGAATTTGTGGTGTACACCGACCACAAGAGCCTGAAATATATCTTCATGCAGTCTGATCTGAATATGAGGCAGCGATGATGGATGTAATTGCTAAAGGACTTTAACTGTGAGATTCAGTATCAACCTGGGCGGATGAACTCAGTAGCGGATGCTTTGAGTAGGAAGACCCAGCCTGTGATGCTTTCGTCTTTGAGTGTCTCTAAGGTCTATGAGCAGTTGAGTACTTCTGGTTGGCATTTCCAGTCGGATGATAAGTACTTTATCGTTTCATCGATTCAAGTAGAACCGCAGATTGTGAGTGACATCAGGGAGGCGCAGAGGACTGATCCTTATGTTCATGAGTTGAAGATTAAAGCCCGAAGTGGTCAGTCTGATGATTTCTCTGTTTCTTCTGATGGATGTCTGAGATTTCGAGGAAGATTGGTGGTTCCGAACTTGATCGATTTGAAATAGGCCATTATGAATGAAGCGCATTGTAGTCAGTACAGTGTGCATCCGGGCGAGAGAAAGATGTACCATGCCTTGAAATCTCACTACTGGTGGGAAGGCATGAAGAGCGACATCTCTGGTTTTGTTGCTAGATGTTTGAATTGCCAATAGGTCAAGGCTGAGAGAATGAGACCTGGTGGATTGCTTCAGATTTTAGAGGTGCCCCAATGGAATTGGGAGCACATCGCCATGGATTTTGTGACTCATCTACCTCGATCGAGTAGGGGATGTGATGCGATTTGGGTGGTGATTGATAGACTTTCGAAGTCAGCCCATTTTATTCCCTATGACGTGAGGTGTTCAATGAAGAAAATGGCGAAGCTGTATATCGACCATGTGGTTAGATTGCATGGAGTTCCTGTTTCGATAGTATCCGATAGAGATCCGAGATTCACTTCCCGATTTTGGAAGAGCTTGCAGGCAGCGATGTGTTCGAGATTGGCTATGAGTACAGCCTATCACCCACAGACAGATGGTCAGTCTGAGCGGACTATTCAGACTTTAGAGGATATGCTGCGTGCAGTTGTGATGGATTTCAGTGGTGACTGGCAGGATTCGCTATCCTTGATTGAGTTTTCGTATAACAACAGCTACCAAGTGACTATCGGAATGGCTCCATTTGAAGCTTTGTATGGTCGAAAATTCAGATCTCCGATTTGTTGGGAAGAAGTTGGTGAGAGACAGCTTTCTACCCCGGAGTTTGTGCAGAATATGAAAGATTAGATTGATTTGATCCGAGGTAGAATGAAAGCTACACAAGATAGATTCACTAACTATGCTAACCGTACACGTCGACCGTTAGAGTTTGAGGTTGGCGATCGAGTATTTCTCAAAGTTTCTCCTTCAAGAGCGTGATGCGCTTTCAGATTCAAAGGCAAATTAGCTCCCAGATTCGTTGGTCCTTTTGAGATTGTCGAGAGGATTGGACAGTTGGCTTATCGATTGAGGCTGCCTGAGGATTTAGCAGCGATGCATGATGTTTTTCATGTGTCAATGTTGAGAAAATATGAGCCAGATCCGTCCCATGTATTGAGAACCAATGAAGTTGAGCTAGATTCTGCCTTGAGTTATGTTGAATAACCAGTTCAGATTTTGGATAGGAAGGAGAAGCAGCTGAGGAACAAAGTAGTTCCGTTGGTGATGGTCCAATGGAGCAAGCATGGCAAAGAAGAAGCAACTTGGGAACCGGAAGAGAAGATGCAGCGCGAGTGTCCGCATCTGTTTGAGTAGATATTGTATTAGATTTTGGTTTATGATTTTGTTCTTCCCTAGTTGTCGTTTGTTGATTGCCCAGTTATCTTGAACTCTTGGGTTTGAATTAGATGAATTTCTGTTTCGTATTCTGATTGTTTGATTGATTTTCCCTGAGTTTGCCTTGATTTCGAGGACGAAATCTCTTAAGGTGGGGAGAATGTGAGGAATCAGAATTTGGTTTGTGATTAATCGTTGTGATTTGGAATTAATCGCATGAATTTTGAAGGTTTTGCGCGTAAAATATGATTCCCCATTGTAATTCAGACGTTGCGCTATGGTTTAGACACCAGTCGTAGCGAATTTTGGTAGTCAACGCGGGTCAACAGTACTGTAGCTCTCAGCTGGTGAAATTTTGAATCAGTAGAGATGACGTAAGCGTGATGCGTTGTTATCTGCTGGCAGTAGTTGCGTTAGAAGGAGTGACCAGTCGATGGTTTGAGGAACCAATCGCGAGATATCTGTCGACAGATAGGATGACGTATGATGTGCGACGTCGTTTTGATAAGTTGAAACGTTGCGTTTAGAGTGTTGCGTCTGGTACCAGTCGCGAGAGAATTTTTGTGAGGAATGCGTTGCGGCTGTGTGACCAGCTGTTAGCAGCAATGCTTACATCACCTTTACGGCGTAGTTTAGATTAGTTGACGCGTCATCGTTTTGTGTAATTTCGCGAGATCAGTCGCTGATGGGTTTTTTAAGAGATCTGTTACCATCTTTTGGTTGCTTCACAAGAGATATCTGTTGTCAGATGGTGAAGCTTTGCGACGTCGTTTGAGTTAGTTGGAACGGTGTCGTTTTGATATTCTTTTGAGAATACAACGACTGGTTGTTGCGACTGGTTTTGTTGAGAGAAAAAGCTGGTTACTGTTATAAGATTTCTACTGTAGCATTTCTCAACGACTGAATTTGAGGAACAGCAGCTGGTGGATTTAGAGATATATATATATATATAAATGTTGATCGACACTTAGAAATATTTAGAACCCGATATTTCTTATCTCCTTTCCCCAAACCCTCGAATAGCTACTGTTCACCGTGACTTTTATTCCGTTGATTACCGCCGTTCTCCGCCGATGATTTGAGTGATTTTGGTGGCGTTGGATTCGTTGTGAGTTGCTTTTTCGATTGCTACCCATTTGAAGTCCTGAATCAACGTTGGAGAAGAAGTGCGAAGTTGTCGTGTCCTCGTACAGAGAAATTCGTTGGTTCTTCTGTTGGTTTGATTTTTTTGGTGAGCATCTCTTGTTGTTTCTAGCTTCGATAGACTTGTAGAACTAGAGCAAGGTTCTGACCGTAGGCTAGGATGCTTCGAAGTTTAGATTTGAACTAGATATTAGTTGATGGTTGAGTTTCCTTAACAGATTGGAGGTTCTGGACATCTTCTGCCGTGGTTGAGGATATCAGGTGAAAGCTGGTTTGCACTATTGGTATTGTCGTGCTTTTGCAGAGTCTGTTGAGGTAGAATTCAGTCGTGAAGGTATGAATTGAGCAGATTTAACAGCTTTGAGCGTGGACATGGCTGTGATCAATGTTATGAACTTGCTGATCTGATTATGTGAATTTACGTGGCAGTCTGTTGAATTTTTTGAATTATATATGCTGTTTCACGTAATGAATTGTATGCATTGTGCATTGATTATTGAATTGGAATTCATGCATACATATTGAGCCTGACAGATTTATTTATGACCTGATTGAGAGCCACGTTGTGACTGGCCGACTGACTTGTTGTGCCTGAAAAGTCCAAAGCTATCATCGGAGTGGTGATCGACTGACTTGTCATGTCTGAAGACCACCGAGCTGTGATGGGCTGACGGGCCCTGAAGATCACGGACCGATATTTCCACCGGCTGACTTGTTGTGCGTGGTATAGAGGCTCTATCTTTATGATTGCCAGTTGATACACTGGTCTAGATATCCGATCTTTGATAGCCCTCATGCATTTCATAGCATTGAATGTAGCATGTTGCATGATTAGCTGTTTTGATTAGCTCTTCGTACTGAGGCTTGACCTCGTATTTGTTTTCCTGGTTTTGTGTTGTTTGGATCTGTGTTACCCATTTGCAGGATCTTCAGGTAACCAAGCTGGACAGAGTGGGGGTTCAGCTGGTCGATCCCCATTTCCATGAGTCCCGGTTATTTTATTTATGTATCGAACCCGGGGGATGCCCCGTGTCTTATGTATTTTTGGGGATCTGTATTTGAATTGATAATTGTGTTACCTGTTTTATACGAATATGAGTCAATTAGTATTTTGATTATGAATATTTTGAATGATGTTTTAAGTTCAGGCCTAATTATATTTCGAAAATTTTTAAGCCCGATTTTTCTCTTCCATGATTATGTGCTTATTGTGCTATTATCTTGAGTAATTAGCACGGGGCCTGACTGGTAAAGGTACATATATAGAGAAAAAGGGATATTCATAAAAGAGAAAGATCGTGAAGCTTATTCATACGAAAGTAGATTTGAGATCAGATCTCAATAAGAGTTCAGATCTCAATAAGAGTTCAGATCCAAAGCATATTTCAGATCACAACTTCAGATTTTGACAGCTATTTATTACAAAGGAATCAACGATCAATATTAATTCAGATAAAGCCTATAAGACAAATTGGATGAAAGAGATTCAAGATCAGAGCTATTTAGAGTATATTATACAGGATGCGGAGTTGGTACAGTCGATGTTTACCTACTTTGGTATAAAAGTCAACTAAGCTCTGACAACAACAGACAAACCTCAACTCAGCATTAATGGCGCAATTAATGCTCGATACAATGAAGATATTCAAATATGGTTTGTGTCTACTTGTAATGCCTAGAATTTCCTGACTACGTAGAAATGAGTGCATGACTAGGAAAAAAATATTTTAGATGATTACATGCCTTATTATGCGAATTATTTATGATTTTATGCTGCATGTTATGCATGTGTTATTTTTCAGCCTGCTTGAGCTACGGACGTGTGGATGAGATTAGAGTCGACCGCAAAAGAAAATAAATTGAGATTTAAGCTATGAGATTTTTAATAATGAATTTATTTTATTTTAAGCAAATATTTTTGGAAATTAGGATTTTTTTATAATTATTTTGGAGGGGATTCCGTTTTTCGCCTATACGGGCTGGTATATTGAGTTTTAAGGCATTTTAAATTATAAGGAGGCCTAGAATCGAAATTTTATAATTATTAAAGCCCAATTATGAGTTTTAAACACCTTTTTAATTTAAATATAGGGGCAAGCTTGTACTTCTTTATTTTAAATCCATAGGGGTCATTATAGGCACACTCGTTATTTTCTTAAACACCAATTACACAACCTAACCTCCAATACTTGCACCAGCCGTCCCCTCCACTCTTTGAACACACAAAGTTTCGAAATTTCACAGCCATTGAAGGAGCTTGGTGATCCAATTCCGGCGGCGTCCCGATCTCGTGTCTAGAACGACCGTACCTCGCAGATCTACGTTTTCTTCAACCCAGGCATGTGATATCAAACCTTTTCTCACCATTTAAACTGTATTATTCTGTTTTTAAGAAATTATGATGTGAATTTGATGCAAAATGTTTAGATCAATTCTTCATTGTTCGAAATTCAGGCATAGACTTCACGATTTTGGTCGCATGAATCAGGTTTTAAAGTTGTGGTCGGGGCGTGGCGCATCGCGCCGCTTGGCCGGTGCGCCCACTTCTCGTGATTTGATCTCCTCCATGCGTCCACGGTTTGAGCCAAGGTTGGTCAGGTTAGGACCAGCTGGACCTGGGGATGGTCCAGCCGACGGGGCTCCGGCCATGGTGGCCGGAGCAGAGAGGATTATCGATGGGAATGGAACTGTGTCGCTAAGGGGGATGCGGCGCATGCATGGAGACGTAGGGCTTGAGGGAGCGGTTCGGTTCAATTAAACCGGCTGGTTGGTTGGACCGGATCAGTTCTTTGAGTCCCGAGTCAAATGTTTTAAAATAAGTCCAAGTTATTTTATTTAGGGACCTGTCATTTTAATATGTGTCGAAGGTCCAATTTTGAAGAAATTAGCCAGAAGGTCAAAATTGAGTCAAACCTTTTAAATAATTTAATTTATGTTTAATTTTAAGTTTTTAGTCAAAATTAGGGCTTTAGGAATTTTAATTAGGTCAAAATCGATTTTTGGGATTTAATTTGGTCAAAATCGTCTTTTTAGGTCAAAATTGATTTTAATTGATTTTATAGGTCGAAATCGATTTTAATAAGCCCCAATTAATTTTTAGAAGTCAAAATTGATTTTAATTAGTCTCTTTTTGTCTTGATTTTTAAGAAATCAAAATTTAAAGAAAATAGGAAAAATGGGAAAAAGCGGTGAACATTCGTTTCATAGGCCGATTTTAGAGCGACGTTTGGTCTAGACGTAGCGATCCAGGTCCCGGGATCAATCCTTGACCGAAGTAGAAAAATTTAGAAGCCCGTCAATGCATAATTATCATATATGTAGTATGCTATGTACGTAAAAGTTTTAAAGAAAAGAATTAATTATACATTAACGGGCTAAGATTTTAAATTGTATGATTTTAAGAAAATTCACGCATCATGAGATTTATGAAACGATCATGCATGTCCTTTTTAAGTTAAAAATCCGAGGAATTGAAGTGATGTGGCAAGTCTACGATGGGAGTTAACCGGGTAGCCGGGCCCGGGGATCTCCTGTTTTTAGGAATGATTTCAGAATTTCAGGGCATATGGATCCTCGTGTAACAGCGGGGTGAAGTGGAAGTTTTCAGGAGGTGTGATATATAGGGATCCCGAGGTAAGGTCGGGTGAACCACACCGCCACGTACGTTGGTTATTACGACTGATCAATCATACGCTGCTCACACACTGATATGACTCTTACGCTTTCTTTCAGTTATGATATACCATGCCTTATACGTTATATGATATGTTATGATATGGTTTTAAGATGAAATGTTTTAAGATCATGCACGCATCCATGTCTTTAATGTTATTTTAATTACAGTATGTGCTTGCATGCGATTTTATTAGTATGTACCTTGTATGTATTACTATAGAGCATGCTGAGCCTCTAGGCTCACTAGGTTTAAATGGTGCAGGTGATGATCCTGTTGATGAGTTCATTCCGACTGGCGGTGATGACCTCTGAGCGTCGGTTGCAGCAGTACCCCGTGACCGCCTTTATGATTCAGTCTGTTATGTTACAATTTTAGATACTGGTTTTTATAACATGTTGGCCTTCATAATTCTTTTTACTCGATGATTTTATTGTTGGATGTATTGGCATTTTTTTTATATTCTTTTATTTATGCTTACAGTATTTTTGAGAAAATGGTTTAGAAATATTTTAGAAGGGAACGAGCCATATTTAAAGTTTATGCTTCCGCAAATGTTTTTTTAAAAAAAAATTTTTAGTGTCTGTTTCGTTTTAGTTGGTATCAGAGCGGTGGTTCTGGTGGGGTACATGCCTGCTGCGTGGAGCTCAAAAGTCGCACTACCAGTCTGTGAGTTTTATTATTTTATTATTTATGTTTATTTTAGTATGCTGCTTGTTCTAGCCTTGCATGAGTTTTGGCCTTATAGTTTTAAAATTAGACGCTTAATCATGCACTTAGATTTAAGTTATAAGGTTTTGGTGTATCAGAAAAATGCCTCCCCGTCGAGATAGGAGCCACCAGGATGACGCTACACCTCCTCCTCCTCCTCCCCCACCACCTCAGTTGACCCCGTATGAGCGAGCTAGTGTGGACATGCTCGCTGGGATTACTAGGCTGTTGGAGCGCCAGTCAGAGCGACCCGAGAAGTCGCATGAAGAAGATGTCGCAGAGAGGTTCCGCAAGCAGGGACCGAAGGATTTTGCTGGTACCATCGATCCACTGGTTGCTGAGGAGTGGATTCGATCCATGGAGACTATCTACGACTACATGGGTCTAGCGGACGCCGACAGGGTCCGTTATGATATTTTCATGCTGAAGGGAGACAGTGCTCTTTGGTGGAAGGGCGCGGTAGTTGGATTGTATCTGGAGAGCCTATCTTGGTGTGAGTTCAAGAAAGTCTTTTATGAGAAGTATTTTCCTGTAGATGCCCGGAGCCAGCTGATTCGGGAGTTTATGAGTCTCCGTCAGGGAGACAAGTCTGTTGCGGAGTATGTTCGGCAGTTTGAGCGGGGATGTACCTTTATGCCCGCGATTGCTACAGTGGATAGTGAGAAGTTGAGGCAGTTTACTGATGGACTGCGACCTAACATCCGCCCCGATGTCAACATGGCGGACGTGGAGACTTATATGGCGGCAGTGAACAGAGCTTACCGGTCCGAGAGGGGCCGGAAGGATATGAGGGAGGACTATTAGAGGAATAGACAGATGCAGCAGCCCGTCCGGGGCCAGTCTTCGCATCCACCAGTGAAGAGACCTTTTCAGGGGCCTTCTAAGGGCCCATCTCAGCAGGGCCAGCAGCAACAGAGGCCACAGGGCCCGCATAGGCCACATCAGCAGGGGGCCAGCGCCTCTAGACCTGGGGAGTTTCTAATTTGCAAGAAGTGCAATAAGCGACATCCAGGACCTTGAATGATGGGGACTGACAAGTGCTATCACTGCAAGGAGTCGGGGCATATCTCTTATAACTGCCCTAAGAGGAGTCAAGCCACTGGTCGCGTGTTCGTGATGCAGGCTGAGGGAGCAGACCCGGACACGACTTTGCTTACAGGTATTCCGTTTTAGATTTCCGTACCTTGTTACGTGCTACCTGAGTGTTTTGGAACTATATGCTAGATAGAGCACTGCTAGGAAACTTGTTGCCTTAGTTGCTAGGTGAACATAGGTGGGAACTGTAGGACTTCTAGGACTTGGCTTGAGAACTTTGATGGATAGGTCTAGCGAACTTAGAACTGTTTTACGTATCTAATCTGCTTTTTGGGATTTAGTGTGACCGTAAATGCGTACCTGTGTGACGTTCTGTTTCAGGCGAGATTCGTGTGCATGGGGTCACTACACTTGCTTTGCTAGACTCAGGGGTGACCCACTCGTTTATTTCGAGTGCATTCACACAGAGGATGGATATCATTCCGGAGAGCATGGGGTTAGCTCTCGTCGTAACGATTCCGTCAGGAGAGGAGTTGACGATGACCAGCGTCGTGCAGGGTCTGAAGATGACGTTTCAGGATCACGCAGTTAGAGCAGATTTGGTCGTTTTTCCGAACAGGATTCGACCTCATCCTAGGCATGGATTGCTGACAGAGTTCGGAGCAGTGATTGATTTTCAGAGGCGGACAGTTTCTATCAGACCGCCAGGGCAGGAGGCTTTCTTATTTGAGGCATCTAGGAGGCCGCGGAAGCCCAGATTTATATCTTTTCTTCAGGCTAGGAAGCTAGTTGAGCATGGATGTCAGGACTTCTTGGCCAGCGTTACCGTTTCTGGAGATTCAGCAGGCCCTGCAGAAGTTTTCCCTGATGATGTAGTGGGAGTTCCACCGGAGCGAGGGGTGGAGTTTTCTATTGAGTTGATGCCAGGGACAGTGCCTATCTCTAAGGCACCTTACCTATTGGCTCCTACCGAGATGAAGGAGCTTAAGGAGCAGATTCAGGAGTTGCTTGATAAGGGGTTCATTCGCCCTAGCTTCTCTCCATGGAGCACGCCAGTGTTGTTTGTGAAGAAGAAGGATGGCAGCATGAGATTGTGCATTGACTAACGGGAGTTGAACCGAGTTACAGTGAAGAATAAGTATCCACTGCCGAGGATTGAGGATTTATTCGATCAGTTGCAGGGAGCTTCAGTGTTCTGGAAGATTGATCTGAGATCTAGCTATCATCAGCTGAGAGTTAGAGAGCAGTACGTGTCCAAAACTGCTTTTAGGACACGTTACGGCCACTACGAGTTTTTGGTGATGCTGTTTGGCTTGACGAATGCCCCAGCGATTTTCATGGATCTGATGAATAGGGTATTTCAGGCAGTATCTAGAACAGTTCATCATTGTGTTCATCGACGATATGATGATTTATTCGAGGAGATTTGAGGAGCATAGGCATCACTTGCAAACGGCTTTGCAGACTTTGAGGGAGCATAGATTGTATGCCAAGTTCGGCAAGTGCGAGTTTTGGCTGGAGCAGGTGGCTTTCTTAGGGCATATTGTATCGAGAGATGGGATTTCAGTCGACCCATCTAAGGTGAGGCAGTGCAGAACTGGGGGATTCCCAAGGAATGCAGCAGAGATTCGTAGTTTCTTGGGTTTGGCAGGTTACTACCGCAAATTTAACAAGGGCTTCTCTTCAATTTCATTGCCCTTGACAGCCTGACCAAGAACAATGCGAAGTATGTGTGGAGTCCCGAGTGTCAGAGGAAATTTGATCAGCTGAAGCCTCAAGTACTTCTTCACTCAGAAGGAGCTGAATATGAGGCAGCGCAGATGGCTAGAGTTGGTGAAGGACTATGACTGTGACATTAGCTACCATCCGGGTAAGGTTAATGTAGTGGCAGATGCGTTGAGTCGAAAGACTGCAGTGGTGGCTTGTTTATCAGTTGAGAGGCCACTACAGACTAAGATAGAGAGGTTTGGTCTAGAGCTTTATTCAGGAGGCTGTGCACCGAGTTTGGCAGCGCTCACTATTCAGCCGACCGTTCGAGAGCGGATCAGAGAGGGGCAGGCTTCCGATGAGCAGTTACAGCAGTGGAGACAACGTGATGAGGACAAGGATGAGGTCTGTACACTATTGAGGATGGGATAGTCCGTTTCAGAGGCCGGATGTGGGTGCCGAGCACTGGCCAGTTGAGAGCCGAGATCTTATCCAAGGCTCATGCATCGACGTACTCCATCCACCCAGGGAGTACGAAGATGTACAGATATTTTCAGACATTGTAATGGTGTCCAGGGATGAAGAAAGACATAGGGAGATTCGTGTCTAAGTGCCTGACTTGTCAGCAGGTCAAGGCAGAGCATCAGCGATCGGCAGGGTTGTTGCAGCCACTTCCCATTCCTGAGTGGAAGTGGGAGCATATCACGATGGATTTTGTGGTTGGATTGCCCAGGAGTACCAGAGGGTTCACGACTATATGGGTGATTGTGGATAGACTCACCAAGTCAGCGCATTTCTTACCGGTGAAGACTACTTTTACCCTAACGCAGTACGCAGAGCTTTATATCCGAGAGGTGGTCAGACTGCATGGCATACCAGTCTCCATAGTGTCGGACAGAGACACCAGATTCACATCTGCGTTCTGGAGGAGCTTACATGCCGCTTTGGGGACCAGACTGTCGTTCAGTACAGCTTTTCCCCCGTAGACAGACGGACAGTCAGAGAGGGTCATCCAGATTTTGGAGGATTTACTGAGAGCTTGTGTGATAGATTTTCAGGGTACGTGGGATTCGAGACTGCCATTGGTAGAGTTCACGTACAACAAGAGCTTCCAGGCGTCGATTGGGATGGCTCCGTATGAGGCGTTGTATGGGAGGAGATGCAGATCTCCCGTACACTGGGACGAGGTTGGCGAGAGAGTGCTTATGGGGCCGGAGTTAGTGCAGCAGACAGCAGATGTTGTGACGAGAATTCGGGATAGGATGAGGACAGCCTAGAGTCATCAGAAGAGGTATGCCGATCAGAGACGACGAGATCTGGATCTAGCTGTGGAAGACCATGTGTTTGTGCGGATATCGCCCTTGAAGGGCGTGATGCGCTTTGGCCGGAGAGGCAAGCTCAGCCCTAGGTTTATTAGGCCATTCGTGATTCTGGAGAGGGTGGGTACACTGGCTTATCGAGTAGCGTTACCACCCAGTCTATCAGCGATGCATAATGTCTTCCATATCTCGTTGCTGAGGAAGTACATTCCGAACCCGTCTCATGTATTGGATTTCGAGCCGCTCAAGTTGGCACCAGACTTATCTGTTGAGGAGCGACCGGTTCAGATTATAGCTAGGTAGGAGCGTAGGCTGCGAGCGCGGAGTAGGGTGGGTACACTGGCTTATCGAGTAGCGTTACCAACCCAGTCATCAGCGATGCATAATGTCTTCCATATCTCGTTGCTGAGGAAGTACATTCCGAACCCGTCTCATGTATTGGATTTCGAGCCGCTCAAGTTGGCACCAGACTTATCTGTTGAGGAGCGACCGGTTCAGATTATAGCTAGGTAGGAGCGTAGGCTGCGAGCGCGGAGTATTCTGATGGTCAAGGTCCGGTGGCAGAATCACTCGGAGGATGAAGCTACCTGGGAGACTGAGGCCGATATGCGGACGCGGTACCCGGAGTTATTCGGTACGTTCTCAATTTCGGGGACGAAATTTCTTTAAGGGGGGAGAGTTGTAACGCCTAGAATTTCCTGGCTACGTAGAAATGACTGCATGACTAGGGAGAAAATATTTTAGATGATTACATGCCTTATTATGCGAATTATTTATGATTTTATGCTGCATGTTATGCATGTGTTATTTTTCAGCCTGCTTAAACTACGGACGTGTGGACGAGATTAGGGTCGACCGGAAAGAAAATAAATTGAGATTTTAAGCTATGAGATTTTTAAGAATGAATTTATTTTATTTTAAGCAAATATTTTGGAAATTAGGATTTTTATAATTATTTTGGAGGGGAGCCCGTTTTTCGCCTATACGGGCTGGTATATTGAGTTTTAAGGCATTTTAAATTATAAGGAGGCCAATATTTAGAAATTTAAACTATTAAAGCCCAATTATGAGTTTTAAACACCTTTTTAATTGAAACATAGGGGCAATCTTGTACTTCTTTAATTTAAATCCATAGGGGTCATTATAGGCACACTCATTATTTTCTTAAACACCAATTACACAACCTAGCCTCCAATACTTGCACCAGCCGTCCCCTCCACTCTTTGAACACACAAATTTTCGAAATTTCACAGCCATTGAAGGATCTTGGTGATCCAATTCCGGCGGCATCCCGATCTCGTGTCTAGAACGACCGTACCTCGCAGATCTACATTTTCTTCAACCCAGGCATGTGATATCAATCCTTTTCTCACCATTTAAACCGTATTATTCTGTTTTTAAGAAATTATGATGTGAATTTGATGCAAATTGTTTAGATCAATTCTTCATTGTTCGAAATTCAGGCATAGACTTCACGATTTTGACGTGGTTTTGCTTTCTTCTCTTGAGACTTCGGGCAGGGTGATTTCCAGGGGTGATGGCTCGGTTTTAGGGGTTAATAGGGGGCTCATGGTGGTCCTAGTCAAGGTAGGAAGGTGGCTAAGTAGTCGAGTGAACCAGGTTTTTAAGTAGTGGTCGGGGGTGGCGCATCGCGTGGCTTGGCCGGTGCGCCCACTTCTCGCGATTCGATCTACTCCATGCGTCCACGGTTTGAGCCAAGGTTGGTCAGGTTAGGACCAGCTGGACCTGGGGATGGTCCAGCCGACGGGGCTCCGGCCATGGTGGCCGGAGCAGAGAGGATTATCGATGGGAATGGAACTGTGTCGCTAAGGGGGATGCGGCGCATGCATGGAGACGTAGGGCTTGAGGGAGCGGTTCGGTTCAATTAAACCGGCTGGTTGGTTGGACCGGATCAGTTCTTTGAGTCCCGAGTCAAATGTTTTAAAATAAGTCCAAGTTATTTTATTTAGGGACCTGTCATTTTAATATGTGTCGAAGGTCCAATTTTGAAGAAATTAGCCAGAAGGTCAAAAATTGAGTCAAACCTTTTAAATAATTTAAGTTATGTTTAATTTTAAGTTTTTAGTCAAAATTAGGGCTTTAGGAATTTTAATTAGGTCAAAATTGATTTTTGGGATTTAATTTGGTCAAAATCGGTCTTTTGGGGTCAAAATTGATTTTAATTGATTTTATAGGTCGAAATCGATTTAAATAAGCCCCAATTAATTTTTAGAAGTCAAAATTGATTTTAAGTAGTCTCTTTTTGTCTTGATTTTTAAGAATCAAAATTTAAAGAAAATAGGCACAAGCGGTGAACATTCGTTTCATCAGTCAAAATTGATTTTAAGTAGTCTCTTTTTGTCTTGATTTTTAAGAATCAAAATTTAAAGAAAATAGGCACAAGCGGTGAACATTCGTTTCATCGGTCGATTTTAGAGCGATGTTTGGTCTAGACGTAGAGAGCCAGGCCCCGGGATAAATTCTTGACCGAAGTAGAAAAATGTAGAAGCCCGTAAATGCATAATAATCATATATGTAGTATCCTATGTACGTAAAAGTTTTAAAGAAAAGAATTAATTATACATTAACGGGCTAAGCTTTTAAATTGCATGATTTTAAGAAAATTCACGCATCATGAGATTTATGAAACGATTAGGCATGTCCTTTTTAAGTTAAAAATCCGAGGAATTGAAGTGATGTGGCAAGTCTACGATGGGAGTTAACCGGGTAGACGGGCCCGGGGATCCCCTGTTTTTAAGAATGATTTCAAGATTTCAGGGCCTATGGATCCTCGTGTAACAGCGGGGTGAAGTGGCAGTTTTCAGGAGGTGTGACATATAGGGATCCCGAGGTAAGATCGGGTGACCCACACCGCCACGTACGTTGGTTATTACGACTAATCAGTCATACGCTGCTCACACACTGATATGACTCTTACTCTTTCTTTCAGTTACGATATGCCATGCCTTATATGTTATATGATATGTTATGATATGATTGTAGGATGAAATTTTTTAAGATCATGCACGCATCCATGTCTTTAACGTTATTTTAATTACAGTATGTGCTTGCATGCGATTTTATTAGTATGTACCTTGTTATGCATTAGATAGAGCATGCTGAGCCTCTAGGCTCACTAGGTTTAAATGGTGCAGGTGATGATCCTGTTGATGAGTTCATTCCGACTGGCGGTGATGACCTCTGAGCGCTGGTTGCAGCAGTATCCCGTGATAGCCTTTATGATTCAGTCTGTTATGTTACAGTTTTAGATATTGGTTTTTATAACATGTTGGCCTTCAACATTCTCTTTACTCGACGGTTTTATTGTTGGATGTATTGGCATTTTTTTTTATATTCTTTTATTTATGCTTACAGTATTTTTGAGAAAATGGTTTAGAAATATTTTAGAAGGGAACGAACCATATTTAAAGTTATGCTTCCGCAAATGTTTTTTAAAAAAAAAAATTCTAGAGTCTGGTTCGTTTTACTACTGGTTTACTAAATGACCGTTGAAGATGGATGTATAAATAGCTCAAGTGATTCAAGCGGAGAAGCTCTCTTGCGAATTACAACTCTGGTCATTCTCGCTCCATCTTACGATTTCCAAGTTCAATCTATTCGATTTCCTAGATCTTAATCTCGATGAACAGCCATTCAGCTCTAAAACAGAGATTAATCTTCGAGATCTTCTTCTGGTTTACCTTAGCCAAATAATCTTATTGTTCAAAACAGAAGATTTACAAACTATGTCTTGTGTTGATTCGTAAATCATTAAGATCAGAGTCTGTAAAGAAATTGCTATTTAAAGATGTTCTAAAATACATTCATTTGTAATCAGCAGAGAAGTCTGCACAGATTTGGTTGCTAGGAGTTTACTTTAAGCGAGGCTTAAGTGAGTGGTTGTTTGCAGAAGCTGTATTAATCAAAGCCTTCAGTGGAACCTTCCTGAAAAGAAAGAATGGGAGATGTAGGCTTTAAGATCCGAATTTCCAGAAACAAATTCTTGACCCTATTATTTATTTACTCGCATCATTATTTTATTTACTGTTCACTATTTAATCGGTTTATTTCCGCACATTATTGTTAACCGAGAAAAAAGATTTGAACTGAGAGCCTCAAAGCTGGTCACTCAGCTTTGAGTTAAGAACATGCTTGTAAAACGTTTTCGAAAGGATTTGAAAAAGAAAATTCTAAGGAGTTCATTGACCCCCCTTCTGAACTCCTGGGCTTATTTTGATTCTATTTTCGATCCTATTGATCCAATCAGATGGGCTTGGGCTTGGGCTTGGGCTTGGGCTTGGGCTTGGGCTTGGCCTGGGACATGATTTAAGCTTAGGGGAAGCTATTATTTCCTACCATGTTGTATTTACAACTCCTCAGTCTCTCCCCTCCCCTCACTCTCGTCCCTCCTCTTTCCGCCCAGCAGCCGTCGTCGTCACCCCCCGTCGCTGCCTTCGTGAGAATTCTTTCCGACCGTCTTGGCGTGTAGATTCCGTTCATGAAATCTTTGCTTGCTTTCTAGTGCAAACTGGTTGAGGAATTGGGATTCCGGTCATGGACCGGATTAAGCATTCATTCAGTCGTTCAATTGTTGAAGGGCCACCTCCCATGCGGACTGGTCGAAGCCGGGCCTAGTCTCCAAAGGTACACTCTAAACATTCTTTATAGCTTAGCTCTTTATTATTCATGTATGACCCTTCCTAGGCTCAATCAAAATTTAAAACTTCTGCTACGTCCCGGGAGCGGGATCCAGATCAGCCGATGCGCCAACATTGCTTGGACCATTCTGGTCTGACCCATTGTTCTATTCTAATCTAGTTTATTGTTCTGACCTGACCTAACATTATGCTCTGGTCTGACCAATTTTTCCCGAACTGATCTGACCTATCTGTTCTGAGCTGATTTTACTTAAGTTGTTCTAGTTTGACCCGATCTATCTATTATGAATCGATCAAGTATATTCGTTATGGTATGTTCACCCTGAACTGATGAATCGAGTTAATATGCTCTGAACTAATTTTGGACTTTCACCTATTCTAATCTGATCTTTTTCATCTGAACTGATATATTGGTCTAACCTAGCCCAACATTCAATTCTGAATTCATATGACTGTTCCGACCCGACCTGAGCTATTATGTTCTATTCTGAGTTGACCGCTCTGACCTGTCTTGACTTATTTTGTCTGTTCTAATTTGACCTCTTTGACCTGACGTGACTTATTATGTTATGTTCTACATTGACTATTCTGATCTGGCCCGTTATGTTCTGTTATGATCTGACCTATATGGTCTTATCCGATTCGGCCTAATCTATTCTATACCGACTATTGAACCGAACTAAACTGCTCAGAATGCTTTGAATATACAATCTGTTATAATTTGATATGTTCTGGGTTGTCTTCCTTAACTGATTTCATCTGTTCGTTCGTACTATACAATCTTCAATGTCAGCACTAATCTGTTCTGATTTACATCTAACTGACACCTCGAGAACCAGATTAAGAGCAAAATCATCGGTTTGGTGTTAATTAATTGTCAAGACCTGATATGTTCCTAGTCCAGCCACTTTGTGCACACATGTTCCTTGTTGTTTTTCAAAATAAAATAAGAGAACATTTTTAAGCAGATCTCCTATGCGTGCATGAGCTCTCATATGTCGTAACTTTTACAAGGGGATGTTTTAAATTAAAATTAATATGCTCCCACTTACTGTATTGAGTTAAATGACTTCAGAGGAGGAAAAAATGTTTCAAAGGAAAAATGTTGAGGTTCTAAAATGATTTATGGGCAAAGTTAAGAATGAACGATCACGGTAATGTGGATGCCGATCGATGGGTCGGGGTGCCCCACCAAACTGGAACGATTACGGGTGTGGATGTTTACTGGAGGGTCGAGGTGCCTCTTAAAACTGGAACAATCATAGGTGTGTGAATGTCACGATGGGTTGAGGTGTCCCGCCAAACTGGAACGATGATCGGCGTGTGAATGTCGACTTTTGGGTCGGGGTGTCCCGCCAAACCTAGACCCTTATAGGCTTGATCAAGCGAATATGTCTGATGACTAGAAGAGTATACTGAGACACATTTCAATAAAATGATGAATGTTAAATGATTTTTAGAGACCTCTTATTTGGGAAAGTTTCGAACAGATTTTCACTGCATGTAAACCTATGTGTATGTTAAGTGAATATTTATTAATCGTTATTTCAAGATTCACTTGCTGGCCCTCTAGGCTCACTATTTTTTGTTGATGTTGTGAGGACTGTAATTAGACAAGAATAATAATGACCTATTGAGTCCAGATTAGTGGTTAACTAATCGAGGTTATTTCAGCTTAGAGAGTATCGACTTAGGTGGATCAGCTTAGACAAAAGCTGATCCCATGGTTCGTGCTAAGCTGATAGTGGAAGCTGCCTTGGGTTTCAGTTTAGACCATCACTGGTGTGAGCTGTTCGAGTTGCCTGTGTTGATCTTGGGAGTGCAAGCTAATTTGTGTTTGCTGGAGAATTTTATCATTCTGAGTGTGCTGGTCTTATAGTATGATAGGTTCAGCTCAAAAGCTTGTTGTGTAGTTGTGAGCTCGATCAGAACGGGTGCAAGATGACAGGTGAGTCATGTGTTTTGGTTAGTCGTGCTAAGTTCGTGAGCGATGCTGCTTTAGCACGAGACAGTCCAATGTAGCGGTCTGAGATGATAGCGGTTTTAGGAAGTAGAAATAAGTTGGATGCAGCGTTGGGTGTTACGCTATGTCGTGAACTGAGTTGACCCTTGAGAGCTTGGTTGACCATCTGGAGCTATTATGAGTACGTACCTTGAGACCTGGGTGCATGATATGATATGAAAGCATCATGAACTGGATGAGATAGCGAAAGCTGAACAGAGCATCGTGAGCTGACCTGATCGATGCATACTGAGTTGAGTATAGATTTTGTAGAGCTTACTGGTCTGGAGAGCATAAGTTGAGCTGAATGCTCTGTGCTGTCCTAAGACCACGGTCTCTTTGGCTGTCGTAAGCTAGATAGAGCATCCTGAGCTCATTGATAGGGTGCGATCCAACCTGAGGTAGCACTAGCTGTTTGATGGTCCTGTGCATTTTAACCTGATCTGCTGGTGTGATTTGTACTACTGTGCATGGCGCAAGCTGTTTGTGCGGTCAAATTTGGGCGAAAGGTTATGGAGAAGAATGGTTCTGGTATAAGTTGTTGGTAACCTTTGTATCGAGTTTGGCATGGATCAGATCAGGAGCGAGCTGATCTGATCCATGCCAAACTCGATACAAAGGTTACCAACAGCTTATACGAGAACCGTTCTTCTCGCTGATCTGAGTGGACCAGTTCTGAGCTGAACTGCTTCGTTGGGCTTGATCGAGTTTTGTACCGCAATCTGTTTTGGTACAACAGCGTAGATGCAAACAACTCTGGGATTTTTCTGTATGAGCGTAAGCTGGATTCAGCTTAAGGAGGTTCCGGGTGCCCTTATCTGAGGGATCAGATTACGGGTGTTGTGATGTGCTGGTTGGTGAAATCAGCTTAGTCTTAAGCTGGTGGTGACGCATAGCTTAGGTGAGAGCTGTTCGTGATTTTCAGATCGGACGAGAGTTGGTTGTGGTTTCAGCTGTGGACGAGAGCTGTTGGTGGTGGTCAGCTTTGGTGAGAGCTGATCGTTTCTCCTATGCTGGAGGGCGAGTGATCTCTTTGCACGAGAGCTGAGTGTATTTCGTAAGCGGAATCGTACGCGAGAGGTGAACAGCGCGTGAAAGATGAACATATGAGAGCTGAGATGTTGGGAGCGAGAGCTGGTTTGAATGCGCATGCTGAGCTGCATTGCCTGCGCTGAATACATTGTTGAGGTCCGAGATGATCTGTTATCACTGTAGCCGTGATCTAAAGAGTTTTAGTATATATACCCTCTCGTTGACCGAAACTTAGTCATTTTAGACCACAAATTTCCTTATCTTCTTCAGGAAGCTCCAGACAGATATTTTCCAAACCCTTGTCGTCACTGTTCTCGACCTAGTATTTTCCAGATTGTTGTAGATTGGCCCATCAGTTTTGAGTGAGGGTACCTCGGTTGGAAAAATCTCTTCAAGCTCAAAATTTCTGCACCAGTTTGGAGTCATGAGGAGGCCGGACTGAGGAAATTGAAGAGAAGCTGTGTTTCATGATTTCCGGCCGAGTTGAGCTTTCTTTCAGGTAAGCGAGGCTTTTAGTGTTGTTTTCGAACCTTAGATGTTCTTACCTTGAGCTAGGCTGAACTGTGAGGTCATGTAGAAGCTGGCCCTTGTTTTGGAGCTTCGGCCGTGAGCCATGGAGCTTGAACCAAAACTAATTTTCTTATGCATCATGGCAGATTAGAGCCTCTCTTGTGGCTTCTGGTGTGTTCTCCACCCTGAGCTGTTGTCCATGAGTTGTGCACCAACTATAGTATGAGCTGCTCTGACCCGTGAGCTTTGTTGAGGTATTTTGACAATATCTAGTACATGTGAACATAGTGGTTGTGGGCTGAGCTACCGTAGCCTTGTCGTGTGTATGTTGTGTTGCTGTAACATTCTATGTGTGCACTGAACTGTGTTATGTTGCGTCTGAGCTGTTTATGTGCTGAGCTATTATAGCTAATCATGCGTGTGCTGAGTAGCCACACTATTTGTTTTGGAGTATGTTGTCGTGTCTATGGCTGTCAACTAAGTCGCTATGCCTAGTATCGCAAGGTAGATCCTGAGCTGTGCTATTTTTATACATGCATGTGAATTTCTGTAGCTATTTGCTTATGCTGTTCATTCGTATATTGCATGTTGTTTATGATTTTGTTGGCATTGCATACACGCATCTCATGCTGAGCCTGAATTCCTTAATACCGATTAGCCACTGATTCGTGATTTTCCAGCTGAGTTGCCGTTCCTTGGAATCCAATGTCTTCACTGAGTCGTGATTTCCAGCTGAGTCGATGTGCTTTGGATTCCGATGATTTACTGAGATTTTGATTGCTAGCTGAGTAGATGTTCCTTGATTCCTGATGATTCTTGGTAGTTTTCGTGCATTGCACGACATGAAGTGTTACATGTTTTATTTGATAGTTGCATTATGATTGCTCTTCGTGCTGATGTTTGACCTCGTTTGTTTTTCCATTGGAGCTGCTTTGGTTGTGTGTTTGGACAGTGCATGCTTTTCAGGTAGATCATCTGGTCCGAGAGATGAGTCAGCTGGTGGATCCCCATTGGTGTTAAGTGTCCCAGTTATATATATTCTTTACCGAGTCATTGCCAGGGGATGTCCTATGTAGTTGTTTATTTATTGATTCGATTTGAGTTTGTATGCATATATATATAAGTTGTGGTTGATGTTTATTCTATTGACTTATGATTCAAAGTCGATATTTTGAGTATGCGCGTATTTTGAATGATACATGTTCTGTTCAGGCCAAAGAAAAATTTTAACCACTTTTTAAGCTTCCGTAATTGTCCGTAATTGCGTGCTTATTTTTTGTTTATGAACATCGGGCTTGAAATTTTGGTATCAGAGCTTAAACTAGGATAATCTTGATTATTTCTATCACACTCGAGTCTAGGCACAGTGATTGTCCTCTTGCATGTGTTTGACTATCTGATTCACCTGCTTTATGTGTTTACCTTTGAGTGTCTCTTAGATGCTGCCGAGGAGAGGTAGAGGTAGAGCTGGTAGGCAGGTTGTAGATGAGCCGAGAGTTTCAAATAGTGAGGAGGATGTTGCTCAGCCGAGTGTTCCTTTGCGCCATCTTGCGAGGCAGGAAGAGGTTGAGGTGGCATTTGACTCGACGAGTAGATGATGGATTTGGTTCTGGCTAGATTCCAGCGGATGAATCCTCCTACCTTCAAAGGTGTTGAAGGTGTTCTTTCAGCCGAGGGATGGCTTGCGCACATGGTGGGTTTGTTTGACCGTGTGAAGTTTGAGGATGAGAGGAGACTGAGTTTGGCGAATTTCCAGCTGAGAGAACTTTCGCAGCGCTGGTGGAGGGGTGCTTCCCTAGAGATGATAGAGATGGGTATGGTGATCTCGTGGGAGAGTTTCTATGTCGTCTTTTGTTAGGAGTACATCCCCGAGTTGTACTACAACACCAAGGAGTGCGAGTTCGATAACTTGGTGCAAGGAATCTGAAGGTGGTCGAGTATTCCAGACAGTTTTTTCCCTTATCGCCTATGTCCCCCATGTTGCTGGTCGAGATAGGGAAAAGCGGAACAAGTTTTTGGAAGGTTTGAGAGAGGACCTTTATCCTTTGGTGTTAGCAGGTTCACCTTCCACCTGTGCTGATGTTGTGAACCGAGCGATATACATTGAGGAGAGTCTCTCGAATAGACAAGCTCATCGACAGCTGGACAGGGTGTTTCTCCTATGCCATCTGGGTGCCTCCTTCCCGGCCTTCTTAAGCACCGCAATCTTCAAACCGTCAGAGGTTCAGGCCGAGAGGGAAATAGTTCAAGAGAACCGGTTCAAGTTCTTCTGGTCGGGTGGGGGAGCAAGTTTGAGGACAATGCTATGTGGCCAATGTGGTGGCAAGCATCCGACTTCGCAGTGTCATGGAATGCTGGGTGCTTGCCATACTTGTGGGCAGATTGGACACTTTGCGAGGATGTTTCCTGCAAGGGGGCAGCGTTCTAACCTATCACAGCAAGGTCCTTCTGGAGGTTCTTCGTGGATGCCACATCCCCCCTGATCAGCCCCAACGATCGGGTTTTCAACCGCCGAAAGTGTCTAGGTTCAGAGGGCCTTCTCAATCTCAGCACTCCGGACCTTAGTGGGCTCATGTGAATGCGATGTTGAGGGAGCAAGATGACAATTTTCCGGAGGCGTGATTGCAGGTATTTGCTTTGCTTTTGGATTATCCTGCGTGAGTTTTGTGTTGACACCAGAACATCACACACGTGTGTTTCTGCCCTGTTGTGTTTGAGTTGGGTTGATTTTATCCCACCTTGTTTTTGTGATGTGGTTTTGGTTGTACTCCTGCCGATGTGAGTTGGATGTCCCCGTGAGACAGTGCTGATCCGGTTTCTTAAGTTTGAAGAGTGTTCGACGATAGCCAGGCCGATGCTACTTCTATCCCAGTGAAATAGGGATTTTGCTTGGAGAAGCTGATATGATTCTATCCTTCAGACACCGGTGTTATGCTGATCAGTGCAGCGAGTGTGGCTTTGGAGTCGAAGTATGATGGATCAGCTTAAACGGGATCTTTGTACGTGAGTCACGTGAGCTGATTTGAAGGCACTTGTGATCTGCGTAGTGCTATCTGATTAGGTAGTGTGTCGATGTGGTTCGCGTTTAGTTGGGCTTCAGATTAGAGGCGATCTGGAATTTTGAGCTGAGTAACAGTTAGAGTCCTTGCTGATCGTTTGCCCATGCCAGTCTGAGTTGACTGTGTAGTTTGGTAAGCTAAGATGTGCTGGAGTCAGCTTAGAGCATGCTTGACTACTGTCCCTGGGTTGATTGTACCCTTAGGATCGAGAGGTGTTTCGATGTGTTCCTATGCTTCTACGTCAAGGTGTGCTCCAATGGAATTTGGAACACATGCCTAAGGAATTAGTTACCCATTTACCTCCTTCGAGCCGAGGTTGTGAGACGTTTTGGGTAGTAGTTGATAGACAATTTAAGTCATTCCACGTTATGTCCTTTTGGTGTGGCAGGTTCTTTGAAGAAGATGACGAGGTGGTACGTCAACCATGTAGCGAGATTGCATGGTGTGTCGATGTCGACAGGGTTCGATAATGTTAAGATAAAATTATAAGTTTTGGTGATAACGCACAAGATAAAGAACTGAATTTAAGCTATCAGATCTGGAATATAAGTTTATCAGATTTGGACAAAGTAACCGGGTTAAGGACTTAACCGATTAGGCATTTACAGCAATTCAGATCCGAGTAATTCAGATCCGTTCAGATCAGAGAGATTTGTACAGAGGTTTACGTATCCGTTCAGTACAAAATCTACTTGGTTCAGAGGTTTATTCTACAGATCAGATCAGACCGAAGGTTTGTAAGGTACAAAACAGAGAGGTATTTCAGTTCAGATCTCAGCATGCGATTCGTAGAAAGATTTCAGATCAGACGAAGATACAGTAAAGAGAGAGAAAGGGATATATTTGTAAAAGAGAAAGATCCTGAAGATTTTATATTCGAAACAGCTTAGAGTAGATTTCAGCTCAGAGCCGAAGAAGATTTCAGATCTTAACAGATTTCAGATCACAGCTTCAGATCTTGACAACTATTTATTCCAGATGATTCAACAATTAAGATCAAATCAGATAAAGCCTGTAAGACAAATGGGATGATAGAGATTCAAGATCAGAGCTTTTTAGAGTATATTCTACAGGACGCAGAGTTGGTACAAAAGATGTTTACCTACTTTGGTATAAAAGTCAACTAAGCTCTGACAACAGCAGACAAACCTCAACTCAGCATTAATGGTGCAATTAATGCTCGATACGATGAAGATATTCAATGGTTTGTGTCTACTGGCTAATTAAATGATCGTTGAAGATGGATGTATATAAATAGCTCAAGTAATTCAAGCGGAAAAGCTCTGGTTACTCTCGATTTCTTGCTCCATATTACGCTTTCAAAATATCAGTCTATCACAGCTCTCAAATCTCGAAGAACATACTTTGAAGCTCTTAAACAGAAATTAATCTTCAAGATATTCTTCTGGTTTACCTTAGCCAAATATTCTTATCGTTCAAAGAACCATAAGTGTTACATACTCTGTTTGTGTTGTAATCGTTGAAAAATATTCATACCAGAGTCTGTAAAGAACTTGCTATTTGAAGCAGATAAAAAATACATTCATTTGTAATCATCAGAGAAGTCTGCATAGACTTGGTGCTACGAGGTCACTTTAAGCGAGGCTTAAGTGAGTGGGTGTTTGCAGAAGTTGTAACCATCAAAGCCTTCTAGTGGAACCTTCCTGAAAAGGAAGAAGGGGAGACGTAGGATATTGATATCCAAACTTCCAGAAACAAATTCTTTTCCCTATCTATTTATTAACTTGCATTGTTATTTTATTAACTGTTCACTGTTTAATTGGTTTATTTCCGCACATTATGGTTAACCGAGAGAACAGATTTGACCTGAGAGCCTCAAAGCTGGTCACTCAGCTTTGAGTTAAGCACAGCTTGTAAAACGCTTTTAAAAGGATTTGAAAAAGAAAAATTGACAGGAGTTCATTAAACCCACCCTTCTGAACTCCTGCGTTTATTTATAATCCTATTGATCCTATTGGCATCAGAGCATTGTCATCTCAGTTATTGAACAGTTTGATCTTCTGTGCTTATATTCAATATGTCTACTTCTCACAATAAAATTTCTATGTTTTCCAAGGAGGAGTACGATGACTGGAAGATCAGGATGCAAGACCATCTTGCCACTCAGGGCGATGACATGTGGTTTTTCATAACAGATGGACCCATGAAGATTATGAAGGCAAACCACGTCGATGGCTATTACTGTTGGTGCTCCTCAGTGGATAGAGAAGACCATATTAGAGTACACACCAGAAGATAAGAAGAAAGAAAATTTGGACAACGTACCAAAGTACATTCTCTACAAAACGTTAGACAAGAATATGTCCAGCAAAATATAGACCTGCGCTACTGCCAAAGAGATCTGGGAGAAGCTGAATCAGCTCTGCGAAGGCAATGATGAGACAAAAGAAAACAAGCTGACGGTTGCCCAGCAGAAGTATGAATCCATCAAGATGAGAGAATGAGATACCATGACAGAATTTGACCAGAGATTCAGCTCTGTGGTGATCAAGCTAACGAGCCTTGGCAAGAAGTATAAAAAGAGAACTGGCGCTTAAGGTGATGAGAGCTCTGCTAAGGGAATGGGACATGAAGATGATGGCAATGAGAGAATCGAAAGATCTAAACAAGCTGGAACTCCACGATCTGTTTTCAAATCTTAAAGCATATGAGTTCGAGTTGGAAACCAGATCAGAAGTTGAGCCATCAACCTCACAACCCACTAAGGCTTTTGTTGCTACAGTATCAGAACAGAGCTCACCGAGCAAGACAGCAGAGCAAATAAGAAACGACGTCATGTCCCTCTTCGAAAAGAAGTTTGGGAAATTTTTGAGAAGATCTCACAACCCTTCTTTTAATTATAACAATTAACATAAATCTTAAAATATTTCTACTAATCAAAATTGTTATAAATGTGGCAGACCCATTTTTCAGCTGATTGCAAGAAGCATAAAAAAGATGATAAGCGGTCCACAGAAATAAGGAGAAACAGATATGAGAAGAGGCCCAACAAGAAGAATGACCGAAAGGTACTGTTGCTGAGGAGAGCAACAGCAAATGGGCGGAATCAGACTCAGAAGCAACATCAAGCAGCTCATCTAGTGAGAGCGAGAAGGAAGAAGTCCACTGCTTGATGGCCAACCAATCTACTGACGATGAGGTATTTGACTTCTCTAATAGTGAAATTTACACGAGAGGACCTCATCAATGCACTAAATGAGATGGTACACGAGTACAGAAAACTATCTTAGACATTCGAGGAAATTAAAGCTGAAACGGAAATTTACACGAGAGGACCTCATCAATGCACTAAATGAGATGGTACACGAGTACAGAAAACTATCTTAGACATTCGAGGAAATTAAAGCTGAAACGGAAGTTTGAAAATTAGTTCTGCTGAACCAAGCACTGCTCAGCTTGGGAAATCTGACAGTTTACAAACTGAGTTGAGTAAGCTGAAAATTGATAATGATCTTTTGAGAACAAAGTCCTGTGAGCTCTCATCTGAAAATGATAGATTAAATCAAGTGATGAGTTCCTGGGCTACCCAGAAGCCATTAAAATACAAATATGGCTTAGGTTTCAGCTTTGGTGAAAGCAGCTCAAAGGAAACATGTACTCAGTCAGATCTGGTTGATGATAAATTCAAGAAAATGAATTTTGTCAAAGCCAGTGTGATACATGATGTTTGTGAGTCGGTCAAGTATGATGACCAGATCACAGGACAGATGAAACATAATGGCAAAAATGGTATTGGTTACATCAAGCCAGAGAAATGTAAGCCAGCTGGCTAACGAATAGACTTGAGAAGGACAAGGCGAAAGCTGTACCTAATTCGTCTCTTCCGAACCAGCACAGGCGTGGTTCAACGAAGGCTAAATGGGTAAAGGTTCAGCTTAAGCGTGATCTGAATGGTCAAAATAACCAAAGCTCAACAGACTGCACAAAAATTCAGCACGAACCCTTGTGGATGTCCATACTGGGAAAACTGTAAAGGTAATTCAAGTATGGGTCCTGAAAGGGGTAATCTGATCTGTCCCCAAGTAAAATTGGATACCAAAAGCTTGTTTTTGTGATTACAGGATAACAGGTACAAGCTTCGGAGGACTCAAACAAATGGTATATGGATAGCGGGTGCGCGAGGCACATGACTGGAAATTCAAAGCTGTTATCAGATCTGACGCCATACAAAGGACCCAGAATTGTCTTTGGTGACAACTCACTCGGTAACACTATGGGTAAGGCTAATGTTACCCATGGTAACCTTTCAATTAATGATGTTCTTCTTGTTGAAAACCTGTGTTATAATATTATTAACATAAGTCAGCTGTGTGACAATGGTTACACAGTTAACTTTCAAAAGCGCACGTGCACAGTTCAGAATCCAGATGGTCTGACAGTATTAGTAGGAAACAGATCGGGGAATACCTATACAGTGAACTGGTCAGAGCATCTGGGGTCTGAACAAGTTTGCCTAGCAGCTGACTCATCCAAGAGCTGGCTGTGGCACCAGAGAATGAACCATCTGAATTTCAAAACACTTGCCAAACTGAGTAAGCTTGATTTGGTTTCTAGTATGCCCAAACTAACATTTTCAAAAGACAAGATTTGTTCAGCATGTCAGCTGGGAAAAAATATTCGTTCTCCTTTTAAAAAGAAAAGCGGCAATCGTTCTTCCCGAAGCTTGGAGCTTTTACTTATGTATCTTTTTGGTCCAATACCCGTAACCATATTAGGGGGAACAAAATACGCCCTTGTTGTTGATGATGATTTTTCAAAATTTACATGGGTGGTGTTTTTAAAATCAAAGGATCAGACCGCTGACCAGCTGATAAAGATTTTAAAATGTTTACAAAATGACAAATCTTGCAGTCAACCGGATAAGAAGTGATAGAGGTACTGCCCGTAACCATATTAGGGGGAACAAAATACGCCCTTGTTGTTGATGATGATTTTTCAAAATTTACATGGGTGGTGTTTTTAAAATCAAAGGATCAGACCGCTGACCAGCTGATAAAGATTTTAAAATGTTTACAAAATGACAAATCTTGCAGTCAACCGGATAAGAAGTGATAGAGGTACTGAGTTCTTAAATAAAAAATTATCCTCTTATCTGGAAGATATTGGAATAAAGCATGAGCTTTCAGCATCTAGAACTCCTCAGCAGAACGAGTTAGCTGAGAGGAGAAATCGTACTTTAAAAGAAGCTGCTAGAACTATGATTGCTGATTCCGGCATTTCTCAAAAATTCTAGGCTGAAGCAGTTAACACAGCTTGCTACACTCAAAACAGATCAATGATTATTAAGAATCATGGCGTAACCCCCTATGAGATCTGGAGTGGCAAAAAACCTGACATATCTTATTTCAGGGTGTTTGCAAATGTTTCATTCATAAAAAAGGCAAAAAGCATATGACCGCCTTTGACGCTAAATCTGATACAGGTATATTTCTTGGATACTCAGCCGTGAGAAAGCGTACAGAGTGTTTAACAACTGGAGCCTGACGGTTAAAGAATCAGCTCACGTGGTGTTTGATGAAACCAGTTTTCGATCAAATTCAGCTGGAAGCCTAAATGACTTGTGTACACATCTGGAATCAACCAGCTTAGACGAATCAAGTGATGATGTGGCACAGATCAGATATTCAGCTGAGAACCAGCAAACACTGGACGCTCCACACGATGACATCTCAAATGCGCAAGCTGACCTGACAGGTAACATAGAAGTCATTGATTTGACTAATGTTGACCAAGTGCAGGAACAGATCGCAACCAGTGTGCCAGCTGATGAAGGTGATGGATCAATTGCACAAGATGATGCGTGAGCCGAACAACATCTATATCCATTGGTATCTAGACCAGCTTCAATACCGGGTGATCAAGATGAAGATATACAGCCAGACAAGCTAAACAAGGAGCAAATCCAATCGGATATGATCTTCAGTGGAATAGAAATCATCCACATGAGCAGATCATAGGTCATATACATTCTCCTGTTCGCACACGAGGCCAGCTTATGCATGAGTATTTCAATTCAGCATTCATTTCTCATATAGAACCTAAGCTGATAGAAGAAGCCTTAGAAGACTCAAGTTGGATAGATGCTATGCAAGACGAACTTAGCCAATTTAAGAGAAACAATGTATGGCAGTTAGTTCCTCGATCTACTAATCATTCAGTAATAGAACTAAATGGGTCTTTAGGAACAAGCTGAATGAGGATATGCAAGACGAACTTAGCCAATTTAAGAGAAACAATGTATGGCAGTTAGTTCCTCGATCTACTAATCATTCAGTAATAGAACTAAATGGGTCTTTAGGAACAAGCTGAATGAGGATGGTGTTGTTATTAGAAATAAGGCTAGACTGGTAGCTCAAGGTTTTAGACAACTTGAAGGAATAGAATTTGATGAAACCTTCACTCCTGTATCCATATTAGAGGCCATCCGCATGTTTCTTGCATATGCTACATACAAAGACTTCAAAGTCTTTCAAATAGATGTAAAGAGTGCCTTTCTAAATGGCATCTTGACTGAGGAAGTGTATGTTGCACAACCTCCTGGCTTCGTAAATCATACATATCCAGATCACGTCTATAAACTGGATAAAGCTCTATATGGGTTGAAGCAAGCACCCAGAGCTTGGTATGAAATACTTTCAAAATTTCTAATTGATCATGAGGCAAAGTGATAAGACTTTATTTAAATTTGTGAAAAATGATCATGTTATTTGGTACAAATATATGTTGATGATATTATCTTTGGGTCAACTAACCCCAAATTGTGCCATAATTTTTCTAAATTAATGCAGGAAAAATTTGAGATGAGCATGATTGGAGAGCTGACGTTCTTTCTAGGCTTACAAGTGAGACAAATTGAGAATGAAATATTCATCAATCAAGCTAAGTATACGAAAGAACTGTTGAAGAAGTTTGGAATGGAGAATAGTTCAGCAGCAGCTACCCCGATGAATGCTTCAATCAAACTAGACAAAGATGAAACTGGGACTGCAATTGAGGTATCTTTGTATCACGGTATTATTGGCTCATTGCTTTACTTGACTGATAGCAGACCAGACATCATGTTTGTTGCCTGTATGTGTGCTAAATTCCAAACTGAGCCTAAAAAATCTCATTATATTGCAGTAAAACGGATTTTAAAATATCTTAAAGGAACTTCCAATGTCGGTCTTTGGTATCCCAAAAACTCCAGTTTTTAACTAATCGGTTATAGTGATGCAGATTACGCAGGTTTTAGAATTGATAGGCGAAGCACGAGTGGTACTTGTCAATTCTTGGGAGATCGGTGATTTCCTGGTTCAGTAAGAAGAAAACATCGATGCTACATCTATAGCTGAAGCAGAGTATCTAGCAGCTGGAAGTTGATGTGATCAGATCTTATGGATTCAACATCATCTTAGAGATTATGGCATTGACGCTTCTGAAGATCCTATTTTCTGTGACAATACCAGTGCGATAGCCATCACTCAGAACACTGTGATGCATTCCAGAACAAAGCACATAGATATAAGGCACATTTGATAAGAGATCACGTTCTTAAGAAGGACGTCCGACTGGAGTATGTGCCAACAGATCAGCAAGTTGCTGATATCTTCACGAAACCTCTACCAGACGCTAAGTTTTCATATTTTCAAAACATTATTGGTCTTTTAGAATTGCCCTAATCAATGATTGTGCCAGATTTTGCAGGTTGAACAGCTTTAGTGAACCTCAGCTTTGGGTCTTCTGTTCAGGGGGAACGAAGGGAACCTTAGATTTGGTAAACTTTAGCGTTGAGAGAATCTCAGCTTTAGGGGGAACGACAGATCAGAGTTAATAAGTGCTGAGTCAGCTGAATACGTGTGATCTGAATCTATACAGCTTACGCGTATATATAGCTGATACTTATATGTGATCTGGTCCGAAAGTACCTCAGCTGATATATTAAAGATCAACGGTTGTGATGTATTTAAAATGGCGGTCATTTTTATTTTTAACCGTATGGGTTAATTTTCAAAATCATTTCAAATTCTGATCGCGCCATCGGATGATTGACACGTGTGTTGTCATCATACGAAACGTCACATCCACATTTTTATCGTACCGTTTCGTATTCCTCTCTCTTTTATGCATCTCTGTAATTTCTTCTAACACTTACCTTGCAAATTACTCTCTTGCTTTCAGTGTTTTCTCTGTGAAGATCATCTTCATTCCTCGGAGTTATTTTCTTCAATCAATCTACTGCAATGGCTGATTCGCTTATTCAGCACGCTCTACAGGTCAACTTGGACTCAGTTTGAGTCTCTCTGATGAAGGTATGGTTTCGATGTTCAAATCCCTTGAATCATCGGGACTTCGTGGATTTCTGGGTTGTTCAGCTGTTATCTATGAACAAGATTTCGAGAACTTCTTTGTCAACGCCTTTGTGAGAGAAAATACAGTGATAACTCAGTTCAGGGCAAGTTTGTGGAAATTTCTGAAGAGCAGTTTGCTGGAGTCTTTGACCTACCATCAGAAGGGCTGAAGTCTATGGCTGAGTTGCCTAAAGATCTGATAAATGAAGCGAGGAAAGCTTTTTTAAAGACTGGAGATCTGATTAAGACTTCTTGCAAGAAGAAGGAGATGAATATCTAGTTTCGTCTGTTGAATGATATACTTGTAGCGACCCAACTTTTCTTAAGGAAATTTCAGAAGTTTTGGGGTTCAAATTGAAAGGCGTAAAAATTTCAATCTTACTTGACATAAAAGTCGCTACTAAATTCTGGACTAAAATGCAAATAAACGCATCTCATAAACGTGGAAATGTAAGCAAAGATGAATAATAACATATGCGGAACTGGTACAAATCTGACAGGTATTCAAATCAAACTGTATGCAATAACAAACCAGAAGTCTGAACAGATTTCTTCAAAACAAGAAACTAGAAATCTGTTATTTTACAAAACTAAAACTAAAGTTCTGTACAGCAAAATCTGAAACTGTGAGAACAACGGTGAGCCTAGGGGCTCAGCAGGTAAAATCTGGTATATATCGAAAGCACTTAACACAAGCAAACGATATCTGATACATAACTGGAATCTGAATAGATTAATATGAATAACTGAAACATGATGAACTGAAAGCATAAGCATAAACGTTCTGAAATCATTTTCTTTACCTCTAATTAAAGAAGCATATTTAAACTTTCTACGGAGCTGTGATTAGAATCACACTTATGCTCCTCTTCATTTTATGGAATTATGACAGAGACACTTGCACAGTTGGTCCATTCGTTTGATCAAACTAGCATCTAATATCAGGGACTGGGATAAATCCCATCTATGTGAAGGGGTATACAGATCCGTCAATCCGTAATCATGATCCTTCCTATTTGCAGGGGCACACTGGTTCATCAACAGGCACTCACCCTTCATCTGGGGATCGTCTGTTGCCTAAGTCATAATTTAAAACTTTTCTAAAACATTTCTGTCTTCTGCTCTTTCTTTTATTTCGTAAATATGTTTTTCTATTCCTTCTAGTACAGTTTACTAGTTTTTCCTTGTTTAATGATGTTCTGGAAATGTATGAGGATTCTCTGTAGTGCTTGCAAAGATGAAAACTGAGTAATGTCACTCGAATCAGTTCGAATGAAATGAATAAATCTCTTGAATTGAAGCGTAAAGGAATAAGAAACAAAATCTGAAACATACATAAATTTCTCGACAAAGAAGAAAGAATTCAGATGTTGTTCGTTGGTCAACTCAGATGTCAACGCAACTGGATTGATTAATGATGATGTCAACTATCAACTGAAGTCAACTCAGATGTCAACTACATTTGAACAAAGGAGATCAGATGTCTACTGGTCAACTCAGTAGGGAAATAATCAACAGTGAAGGATCTGTCCCAATTCAGATGTGAAACAAACTCGCATCTGAACATAGACCTAACGCAATATCTGAATGTCACGCTTTAGAATTTATTCAACATAGAAAAATGAGCTTTTGGTTTAAGAACCAGATTTCAGACTTAACCAGAAGAATAAACATGAACAACGATGGTTTTCCTTTGTCTGAAGAATTCAAAATATCTCAAGAAATTTCTGGAAATGATCGAATAAGCTACTTGTAAGCTACTTCGACAAAAATCTTCTTAGAAAACTCAAGAACTAACTAGAAGAACATCATCAAACACATTCTAAAATCTTTTTCTGAATCAAAATACAGTAAACACGTACTTCATAAAAATAGAGCATGAACTTTTCTTTTCTTTGAAGAACAGCCGTAACTATCTAGAATAAACATGAACAACGATGGTTTTCCTTTGTCTGAAGAATTCAAAATATCTCAAGAAATTTCTGGAAATGATCGAATAAGCTACTTGTAAGCTACTTCGACAAAAATCTTCTTAGAAAACTCAAGAACTAACTAGAAGAACATCATCAAACACATTCTAAAATCTTTTTCTGAATCAAAATACAGTAAACACGTACTTCATAAAAATAGAGCATGAACTTTTCTTTTCTTTGAAGAACAGCCGTAACTATCTTTAATCTTTTTAAAATAGCATGAAAACATGCAAAAGAACTGAATATATGCTTTCATGAGTGAGCAAGAAACAGAGTTTACTTGCCTGTAATCTGCAACACAATCACAAAAGAAATCTAGCAATCACGTACACACAGCCTGTATCCTTCAAAAACTTTGAAAGGTTTTGCTCAGTTTCTTCACAGAGAGCACCGCTTACTTTTATGAAAGTGTTTTGATTTGTAAATAATGATGCATGATGTGTCTAACACCCTATATATATGAATTAACATACCTAAGTAAGAAACACGTTTAATCAATAAGGCAAAGATTTTTTTAAAAGTGCTACTCTAATTTTAAAGTGAAATCTGATGCTTCAAACCGAGCTATTTTATTTGAAAAGAAGGATTCAATTGGCTAGTAAGAATCGACCAAACTGCTTCTGTAATTGCATTCTAAAATCTGGAAATCAATTTTCTAAGGAAGGAACTGATTAACGCATAAAAATAAATATCTGAAACTCAATCTCTTTAAATAAACGAAAGCTGAATAAATTAGAATTTCCATTTAATCCCTCAAATCTTATATCTTTCTAATTGTGGCCTAAAGAAATGTCTGGCCATTACAATACTGGTCAAGACGGTTACGACCAAGGCTGGTTCTTTTGAAGCAGTCACCCACGAGAGGTTTCTGCTACTGACAGCCATCCATGGCGGTATCAAGATCAACTGGAGCTGATTTCTCTTTGAGATTCCGAAAGACATGGTGACTCCCTCATCAAACCAAGCCCGGGGTCTTGCAGCTCAATTCCATGTTCTACTAAAGGGAGCCCCAAATCTAACTTTGGGATAGTCGAAGACTTTTCCACCTCTGAAAATTCTTTCTGTCAAAACTGTCGGCACATATATCGCTAAAAACAAATCTGTGTCGACAACTACTGAAGAGGTGACAGAGGATCCCGTTGTAGAAAAGGTTGTTAAGGCAGCAGCAAAGAGGATACCAGCTCCTGCTGCTGAGCCAGTTACGAAGAAGAAGAGGACAACTGTTGGGAGACCTTCTCCCACAGTGACGAATTTGGCTATTGTACCAGTGCTACAAGAGGTTGTACCAATTACTGTTGTATCAGCTGAGAGCCCTAGCGCTCAAAGACGCCAAGCACCAAAAAGGAAATTGATTTTGCAGCAGGAATCAGATGAGGAGGCGTCAGATGTGGAGGAGATAGTTGAAAAAGAGAAGGATAGGGATGAAACAGTTGAGAAGGAGACCGCTGAGAAGACAGTAGAGAAAGAGAAAGCTAAAGAGACCGTTGAGAAGGAGAAAGATGAGGAGAAAGATAAGGAGGCTACAGACTCTGAAGACACGGAACCCTTGATCAAGGTTCTAAAGCTTACTGAGACATCAGTGTCTGAGGAGGAGTCGATGTCCATTGATGATCTGTTGAAGCAATTCCTGAAGACATGATGCTTCCATCTGTTACGGCTGAGGAGCCTAAAAAGATTAAGTTCGGCCGCGGTCTATGAAACGAACCAGACTCTAGAAATTTTTTTTTTACATTTGCGGAATACATAACTGGAAGTGTGGCTAGTTCCCTTCTTAATGCATTTCTAAATCATTTTCTCAACAATAAATTAAACATAATTAAAGAAATATTTAAAAACGTTAAGACATCTATACAATTTAAAACTAAGTAGAAGTACTGAACATAAACATGTTTAAAACCAACATCTGAAAAATGTATCATAGTAGTGAAACGTAAAGGCGGTCACGGGGTACTACTGCAGCAGGCGCTCGAGGTCCTCACCGCTAGTCGGGGTAAACTCAGCAGGGTCATCACCTGCACAATTTAAACCTAGTGAGCCTAGAGGCTCAACATGCTCTATCTTGTATCATAACAAAGTACATACTAATACAATCGCATGCAAGCACATACTTATAATAAAATAACGTTAAAACATGAATGCGTGTATGATCTTAAAACATTGATTCATATATTTCATATCATAACACATAGCATACATACATAAGGCATGACATCGCATACATGAAAAACGTATGAGTCGTATCAGTGAATGCGAACGGGCGTGTGACTGATCAGTCGAATAACCAACGTATGTGGTGGTGCGGTTCACCCGACTTTAACTCGGGATCACTCACACCTCTATGCTTGCCACTTTGCCATGTCGTGATCACATGGATCCATAGGCTCATAATCATACATTAAAATAAGGGATTCCCGGGCCCGGCTATCGGCTAGCTCCCATCATTAAACTTTTCCACATCACTTCAATCCCTCGGGTTTTATCTTAAAAAGAGACATGCATGATTGTTTCATGAAATCTCATGATGCGTGCATTTCGTAAAATTATGCATGTTTAAAAGCTTAGCCCGCTAATGTATATTTAATCATTTTCTTTAAAACATTTACGTACATATCATACTACATATATGATTAAATATACATTCATGGGCTTCTACATTTTCTAATTTGGTCAAGGACTGGTTCAGGAGCCTGGCCCAATACCTCTAGACGTATACATCAACCTTAACTTAGCCCATGACTTATAAGAATTCCTTAAAATTTCTAACACATTCTAATTTTGACTACTTTTAATTCAATTTTCTACTTTAGAGATCAAAGGCTAAATTTGACTAATTTTAAAATCAATTTTGACTTTAAAACCAATTTAATCAAATTTTGACTTTAAAATGACAACTTAATCAATTTTGACTCAAATGACCAATTTTGACCAAAAGACCGATTTTGACCAAATTAAAATCCAAGAATCACCTTAATTAAAATTAAAAGACTCCAATTTTGACTAAAAGATTTAAAATAAGCATCAACTTCAATTATTTTAAAATTTTGATTCAAATTAAAACGTTTGAATATTTTCTTTAAAATTGTACATTCGACTTAAATTAAAATAACAGGTCCATAATTAAACGGACTCGGGTCAACATTAAAATATATTGACTCGAGACTTGATGAACCGATCCCGATCCAACCGAACCAGCCAAACCGATTCTATTAGACCGAACCCATCACCAAACCCTACCCCTCCATGCATGCGCCGCCCCCATGCGACAGCGTGCCACTCTCGACGCCCGACCTCTCTTTTTCGGCCACCTCGGCCGGAGCCCCATCTGCTGGACCAAACCAAGGTCCAGTCGGTCCTAACCATACCAGCCCTATTACAATCCATGCACCACACGGTTCGAGCGACACTCACGAAGAGCGACGTGCGTCGCGCGCCGCAAGAGGCCGACCGCACCACTTTGGTTCCTCTATCGTCCAGCCCCAATTTTCTCCTCTATATGGACCATCTCTAGCCCACCCTAGGACCCTCACTTGACGATCTAGCCATGATCCATGACCCCTGGACCTTTCACAAACCGAGCAATACAAGATCAAAGGAAAAAACATGAGGAAAGTTGTGTGACATGCATGAACTCAAGAAAGGATGTATAGATCCTAAATAAACACATAAAATTCATACATAATTTTGTTAAAACAGACTCCTATGGCTTAAATTGTGAGAAAAATAAAAGATGTAACATGTCTGGTTTGTTGGGAAGGTATTTGCGAGTTACCGACGCTGTAGACATGAGATTGGGGCACCACCGGCTTTGGATCACCAAGCTTCACAAGGGATGTAATTTTCGAAAAACTTAGAGCTTGAGTAGAAGGGAGGGGATGGCAGATGGTGTTTTTGGAGGCTAGGTTTTGATTAGAAGTTGGTGTTTAAGAAAATGAAGGTGACAACTTTGACCCCTAATGATTTAATTAAGAAAAGGGAAGAAAAATGACATGCTTGCCCCTCCATTTAATTGAAAAGATAATTAAAACTTTGACTTGTCATCGAAAGTGGCTAATTTTCGAAATTAAAGCCTCCTCAAATTTTAAAGCACCTTAAAATTCAATAAAATAGCCCGTATAGGCGAAAAACGGGTTCCCCTAAAAAATACTAGTAAAAGTCCTCATTTTCTGAAATTGTTGCTTAAAATAAAACAAATTTATTCTTAAAAAAATTTAATAACTTAAAAATCTCAAATTATTTTCTTTTCGATCGACCCTAATCTCGTCCACGCGTCCGTAACTCAAACAGGCTGAAAAACATGTCATGCATACCATGCACATAAAATCATAAATAAATCAAAAAGATGGCATGTAATCATCTAAAATTATTTTCTCCCTAGTCATGCACTCATTTCTACGTAGTTAGGTCTAGACGTTACAACTCTCCCCCTTATAGGAATTTCGTCCCCGAAATTGAGTACGTACCAAATAACTCCGAGTAGCGCGTCCGCATATCGGCCTCAGTCTCCCAGGTAGCTTCATCCTCCTAGTGATTCTGCCACCGGACTTTGACCATCGGAATACTCCATGCTCTCAGCCTGCGCTCCTCCCTAGCTAGAATATGCACTGGTCGCTCCTCAAAATATAAATCCGACGCCAACTGGAGCGGCTCAAAATTCAACACATGAGACGGGTTCGGAACATACTTCCGCAGCATCGAGATATGGAAGACATTATGAACTGCTGATAAGCTGGGTGGTAATGCTACTCGGTATGACAGAGTACCAACCCTCTCCAAAATCTCAAATGGCCGTATAAACCTTGGGTTGAGATTGTCCCTCCGGCCAAAGTGCATCACGCCCTTCATGGGCGATATCCTCACAAACACATGATCACCCACAGCTAGCTCCAGATCTCATCGTCTCTGGTCGGCATAACTCTTTTGATGACTCTGGGCTGTCCTCATCCTATCCCAAATCCTCATCACAATACCCGCTGTCTACTGTACTAACTCTGGCCCAGTCAGCACTTTCTCCAACCTCGTCCTAGTGCACAGGATATCTGCATCTTTTCCCGTACAGTGCCTCATACGGAGCCATCCCAATCGATGCCTGAAAGCTGTTGTTGTATGTGAATTCTACCAGTGGCAAACTCGAGTTTCACGTACCGTGGAAATCACTGACACAAGATCTCAGCAAATCCTCCAGAATCTGGATGACCCTCTCTGACTGTCCGTCTGTCTGCGGGTGGAAAGCTGTACTGAATGACAATCTAGTCCCCAAAGCGGCATGTAGAATCCTCCAGAACGCAGACGTAAATTTGGTGTCTCTGTCTGACACTATCGAGACTGGTATGCCATGCAGTCTGACAATCTCTCTGATGTAGAGCTCTGCGTACTGTGTCAGGGTGAAAGTATTCTTCACCGGTAAGAAATGCGCTGACTTGGTGAGTCTGTCCACAATCACCCATATAGCCGTGTACCATCTGGGACTCCTGGGCAATCCAACCACAAAATCCATCGCAATATGCTCCCTTACACTCGGGAATAGGGAGTGGTTGCAACAACCTTGTCGGTCGGTGATGCTCTGACTTGACCTGTTGACAGGTCAAGCACTCAGACACGAATCTCCCAATGTCCTTCTTTATCCCTGGCCACCAGTACAATGTCTGCAAATCTCTGTACATCTTCGTACTCCTTGGATGGATGGAGTATGTCGATGCATGAGCCTCGGATAAGATCTCGGCTCTCAACTGTCCAGTACTCGGCACCCACATACGGCCTCTCAAACGGACTATCCCATCCTCAACTATGTACATACCTCGCCCTCTGTCCTCATCACGTTGTCTCCACTACTGTAACTGCTCATCAGAGGCCTGCCCCTCTCTAATCCGCTCTCGAAGGGTCGCCTGAATAGTGATCGCTGCTAAACTCGACGCACAGCCTCCTGGATATAACTCCAGATCGAATCTCTGAATCTCAGCCTTTAGTGACCTCTCAACTGACAAACACGCCACTACTGCAATCTTTCGGCTCAAAGCGTCTGCCACTAAATTAGCTTTACCCGGATAGTATCTAATGTCACAGTCGTAGTCCTTCACCAACTCTAACCATCTGCGCTGCCTCATGTTCAGCTCCTTCTGGGTGAAGAAGTACTTGAGGCTCTTGTGGTCGGTGAATATCTGACACTTCTCGCCGTATAGGTAGTTCCTCCAAATCTTTAACGCAAACACTACAGCTGCAAGCTCCAAATCATGCGTTGGATAGTTCTTCTCATAACTCTTCTGCTGCCTCGACGCATAAGCAATAACCTTACCACCCTGCATCAGAACTGCACCCAAACCTCTCAGAGAAGCATCTGTATAAACCACAAACTCCTCGTGGTCCACTGGCATAGCTAATACTGGTGCTGAAGTAATGGCCTCCTTCAGCTGATCAAAGCTCCTATGACATTGGGGACTCCCCACATATTTCGCATTCTTCTTGGTCAGGGCTGTCAAGGGCCCTGAAATAGAGGAGAAGCCCTTGATGAATTTGCGATAATAACCTCCCAAGCCCAAGAAACTACGAATCTCCGCTGCATTCCATGGAATGCCCCAGTTCTGCACTGCCTCCACCTTCGGTGGGTCAACTGAAATCCCATCTCTCGATACAATATGACCAAAGAATGCCACCTGCTCCAACCAGAACTCGCACTTGCTGAACTTGGCATACAACCTATGCTCTCTCAAAGTCTGCAAAGCCGTCTGCAAGTGATGCCTATGCTCCTCCAAGATCCTCGAATAGACCAGAATATCGTCGATGAAAACTACGATGAACTGGTCTAAATACTGTCTAAATACCCTATTCATCAGATCCATGAAAATCGTTGGGGCATTCGTCAGGCCAAACAGCATCACCAAGAACTCGTAGTGGCCGTAGCGTGTCCTAAAAGCAGTCTTGGACACGTCCTCCTCTCTAACTCTCAGCTGATGATAGTCATATCTCAAATTAATCTTCGAGAACACCGAAGCTCCCTGCAACTGATCAAATAAATCCTCAATCCTCGGGAGTGGGTATTTATTCTTCACTGTAACTCTGTTCAGCTCCCGGTAGTCAATACACAATCTCAAGCTGCCATCCTTCTTCTTCACAAACAACACTGGCGCGCCCCATGGAGAAAAGCTAGCGCGAATGAACCCCTTGTCGAGCAACTCCTGAATCTGTTCCTTGAGCTCCTTCATCTCGATAGGAGCTAATCGATAAGGTGCCTTAGAGATAGGCATTTTCCCTGGCATCAACTCAATAGAAAACTCCACGGTGGAACTCCCGCCACATCATCAGGGAAGACATCTGCAAAATCCCTGACTACCTCCACATCAGATAGTGAAGGGCCTGCTGAACCTCCAGAAGCGGTAACGCTGGCCAATAATGCCTGACATCCGTGCTAAACTAGCTTCCTGGCCTGAAGAAAAGATATAAATCTGGGCTTTCGTGGCCTCCTAGCTGCCTCAATAAGAAGGCCTTCTGCCCTAGCGGTCTGATAGACACTGTCCTCCGCTGAAAGTCAATCACTGATCCAAACTCTGTCAGCCAATCCATGACTAGGATGAGGTCAAATCCCGACATCGGCAAAACTACCAAATCCGCTCTGACCACGTGATCCTGAAACGTCATCGTCAAACCCTGCACGACGCTGGTCGTCATCAACTCCTCTCCTAACGTAACCGTCACGGCGAGAGCTACACCCATGCTCTCCGGAACAATATGTGTGAACGCACTTGAAATAAACGAGTGGGTCGCCCCTGAGTCTAGCAAAGCGAGTGTAGTGACACCACGCACACGAATCTCGCCTGAAACAGAAACGTCACACAGTTAAGCGTTTACGGTCATAATAAGTCCCAAAAGCAGTTTAGATACCTAAGACATTTCTAATTTCGTTAGTCCTATCCGCCAAAGTTCTCAAAGTAAGTCCTAGAAGATCTAACAGTCCTCACTTATATTACTTAGCAACTAAGGCAACGAATTTCTTAGCAGTTGTCTATCTAGCATGCAATTCTAAAACATCAAGGTAACAACATGACAAAACACGGAAACGACAGAAATCTAAACGGAATACCTGTGAGTAACGTCGTGTTCAGATCGCAGCCTCTGCTTGCATCACAAAAACACGACCCGTGGTCTGCCTCCTCTTAGGGCATTCCCTAGAAATATGCCCTGGCTCATTGCAGTGAAAGCACCTGCCAGATCCAGCCATGCAAGGTCCTGAATTCTGCTTATTGCACTCCTTGCAGACTGGGAACCTCCAGGTCTAGGGGAACTGGTCCCCTACTGCTGTGGCCTCTGCTGGCCCTACGGTCTCTACTGCCGCCGCCCCTGAGGAGTGGGCCTTAGGAGGCCCCTGAAATGGTCTCTTCGCTGGCGGCTGCGAATACTGGCCCCTGAAGGGCTGCTGCATCTGGCGCTTCCTTTGGAAGTCCTCATGTCCTTTTGGAATCTCTCAGACCGGTATGCCCTGTTCATCGCTGCCATATAAGTAGCCACGTCCGACATATTGACATCATGGTGGATGTCGAGTCGCAGTCCATCAGTGAACTTCCGCAACTTCTCGCTCTCCATCATAGCAATCAAGGGCACAAAAGTGCACCCTCGCTCAAACTGTCTAACATACTCAGCAACAGACTTGTCACCCTGGCGGAGACTCATGAACTCCCGAAGAAGCTGGCTCCGGGCATCCCCAGTAAAATACTTCTCGAAGAAGACCTTCTTGAATTCCTCCCATGACAGGCTCTCCAAGAATAGACCAATCACTGCGCCCTTCCACCACAGAGCGGCATCTCCCTACAGCATAAAGATAGCACAACGAACCTTGTCGGCTTCCGAGAGACCCATATAATCATAGATGGTCTCCATAGATCGGATCCACTCCTCAGCAACAAGTGGGTCGGTGGTACCAGCAAACTCCTTAGGTCCCTACTTGCGGAAACTCTCTGCAACATCCTCTTCATGCGACCTCCCGGGTCGCTCTGACTGACGCTCCAGTAGCCTAGTAATCCCGTCTAGCATATCCACTCTAGCTCTCTCGTATGGAGTCAACGGCTTCCGAGAGACCCATATAATCATAGATGGTCTCCATAGATCGGATCCACTCCTCAGCAACAAGTGGGTCGGTGGTACCAGCAAACTCCTTAGGTCCCTACTTGCGGAAACTCTCTGCAACATCCTCTTCATGCGACCTCCCGGGTCGCTCTGACTGACGCTCCAGTAGCCTAGTAATCCCGTCTAGCATATCCACTCTAGCTCTCTCGTATGGAGTCAACTGTGGTGGTGGTGGAGGAGGAGGCGTAGCATCTGTTAGAGTAGATGCCCAAATAGCCAACTTGTGGCGTGTGGGTTTTATAGACTCTTGTATATGACAATCTTTATATATGATATTCACATTTATTTATGGCATTCTTTATTTTCATTATGATTATAATATTAACAATTGTGTTGGATAAAGACCTAGAATGCACCATAGTGTATGCTAGATGTGATAGTGGATATGATGGCTATCATGAAACACATCTAATAGTCACTGTGTATTCTGAATTCGTTCCTAGTCGATTGAGCCGTAAAAATGAGGATAAGGCCGCCCGAGCTTGAGACTAGCATCTGCGATGTGAAGTACCATGTTTCATTGGTAGGGAACATTGTGATGTTCTGAGCATGCAGATGGATAGTGACCTGGTGATCTATCGAAGAACCCTCGTTCGGACTTTCCAAGTGGTTACCATTTGTCGAGTGGTTAAGTCCGAGGTCTTGGTTGTACTGATTAGTCCTCACTACTCGAAACGTCATTGAGACTCTACATGATAGGCGCCTCACTTTGACCCGTTGCCGACTCACTTGGGGTCATTAGGCGGCGGGATTGGGTGAGGTCCCGATGCATGTAGGAGTCGATGCTTCGTTTTCGAGGATTCAACGCTCGCTTTCATGCGTCGATATCCTATGCTATGATATCTGAGGGGATAATAGTATATAAATCTCTGGCCAGAGTACTAGAAGTGTTTTAGGTAAATGGGTTTACCTAGTAACACTCGCGATGTCACTATTCGATCTCCAAGATGTATGCATAGCTATCGTATCTATAGCGACTCTCGATTTACCAATGGTCGTTGATCTGATCGGGATATATGTGTTGAAAAGACCGTACTGTACGCTAACCACGACCAACTGGTTCTTGCAGGAACTATCAGTGATACCTAGGGGATCATGG
>KV010706.1:114643-126709 GCA_001598015.1 Dorcoceras hygrometricum | reverse complement strand
TATTGAGGGGATTATGTATGCCGGAAAGCTGTCCACACCATTGACAATTGTTGTGAGTCGGTTGGAACTCCCTTTAACGTTGGCTCATATTATTGGGGACGTTAAGGGGACCGTCCTTCACGACTCAACATTGATGGGTCATCTTGACACGTGATGGTAAACGGCGTCATATTATTGGGCCCTTACTGGACGTGAGGTGAATACATGGAGGTTACACCGGTTGCAATTGGAAACTACCTTTTAGGGGTCATTGTTAGATGATATTATTCAGGACCATGATCGCCTGATTGGACTCCGTGTACCCACTAAGGGAACTTGTTTTCCCGATTTCATTAGAGGGTGGTGAAATCGTTAAAATAGTGGGAGGGTAATTCATAAAACTTAACGACCTTGTTTTATGTCTTAGCGTTATTTCATAAATAGTTAGTAATGTATGTCTGTTTTCTTTTCAGTATAACTGCATTTATAATGTTTTCGATCAAAAACCCACTCGCTGCTATACTGGATAGCAACAAGTTCACCGGTCTGAACTACCAAGACTGGCTTCGAAACCTCAACATTGTGTTGGATTCGGAGAAACTTCTTTATACGATAGAGAAGAGCCCTCCGAAGGAAGCCCCTGCCGATATCAGCCCTGAGGAGCTGGTGACGCTTCAACAATGGTGGGACGACGAGCTTAAGACTCGATGCTATGTGATGGCATCGATGTCCAACGAAATGCAACGGCGCTTTTATAAGACAAAGTATGATGCTGACATACTCTTTCATCTCAAAAAACTGTATGGGGAGAACTCTCGACATGAGAGGTTCACGACTGTCAAGGAGCTTATGACGAGCCGCATGCGCGATGGGACTTCGGTCCGCGAGCATGGGGTTCGTATGATTGGGCTCGTTGAAAAGCTGTCGGGCCTCGATATCACACTTCCACACGAGCTGTCTGTGGATGTGCTTCTCCTCTCACTGCCCGCTGCATTCGACCCCTTTATGGTCAACTTCAACATGAACAAGCTGGCAGCCACCCTTGAAGAGGTGGTTAACATTCTTGTAGTGTTCGAAGGAACCATAAAGAAGGACAAGCCCGTACTCCTTATGGGCTCTTCTTCCTCTGCGAAAAAGGGGCCCAGACGCAAGGATAAGAAGCGTTCTGCCCCTGCGAAGGAGGAAAAGCCCACCAAGAAGCCGAAGGCAAAGGCTTCCAAGCCAAACAAGACTGAGGATGTTTTCCACCACTGCCACAAGCCTGGGCATTGGAGGAGGAACTGCAAGGAGTACCTCGAGCAGTTGCGAACTGCAAAAGGTATGTTCTATATCGAAATAAATATGTCTCTTAATTCGACTTCTTGGGTACTTGATACCGGATGTAGATCTCATATCTGCAATGATTTGCAGGTGATGACAAGAAGCCGACGTCTTAGAGAGGGTGAGACCCACTTGTGGCTGGGCAATGGAGCAAGAGTTGATGCAGTAGCTATAGGAGATGTTTATTTATTTCTCTCTTCTGATTTTAAGTTGTTATTGAGAAACGTTTTGTTTGTTCCCGAATTAATAAAGAACATTATTTCTGTTTCTATGCTTGATAGTGATGGATATTCTTGTATGTTTGCTAATTCGATTTGTAATATTTACAATAATGAATGTTTGATTGGTATTGGGGAACGCGAAAATGATCTATACATCTTAAAATTAAAACCAGTTCCAACTCGCGATGTGGAAACACATACAACAACAATTAAAAGGAAATACGATAGCTTAAACCCAGCACAACTTTGGCACGCTAGGCTAGGTCATATTTCTTTAAGTAGGATGAACAAGTTAGTTAGGAGTGACATGTTTGATCTGTCAGACATTAACTCCCTACCGACTTGTGAGTCCTGTCTCAAAGGAAAGATGACTAAGCGACCATTCAAGGGAAAGGGTGAGCGTGCTCAAGGCCTATTGGATTTGATCCATACTGATGTGTGTGGTCCATTTAGTATTGGTACTAAATACGGTCACGCATACTTCATCACCTTTACCGACGATTACTCTAGGTATGGGTACTTGTACTTAATGAAGCACAAGTCTGAATCCTTTGAAAGGTTCAAAGAATTCAAGGCTGAAGTAGAAAATCAATTAGGCAAGAGTATTAAAGCACTTCGATCCGATCGAGGTGGTGAATAATTAAGTGCTGAGTTTGAAGACTATCTTAAAGAGAATGAGATTCTCTCACAGTGGACCCCTCCGGCCACACCACAGCTCAATGGTGTAGCGGATCGTCGTAATCGAACCTTGATGGACATCGTTCGATCTATGATGAGATTCACTGAACTTCCTACCTCGTTTTAGGGGCTATGCGCTCGAAACAGCGGTAATGTTGTTGAACAATGTCTACACCAAGGAACGTGGATAAGACTCCATATGAGATATGGATGGGCAAACCGCTCAATGGTGTAGCGGATCGTCGTAATCGAACCTTGATGGACATCGTTCGATCTATGATGAGATTCACTGAACTTCCTACCTCGTTTTGGGGCTATGCGCTCGAAACAGCGGTAATGTTGTTGAACAATGTCTACACCAAGGAAGTGGATAAGACTCCATATGAGATATGGATGGGCAAACCGCCCAAATACTCATACATGAGGATTTGGGGATGTCCTGCTTACGTGAAGCAGACAGTGGGAGATAAGCTGGATACGAGATCCATCTTATGCTATTTCATTGGGTATCCAAAGAATTCCATTGGATACTACTTCTACTATCCAAGTGAAACAAAAGTGTTTGTTTCTAGAAATGCCACCTTTATGGAAAGGGAGTTTCTACTTGATAGAAAAGGCAAGATAGTAGAACTCAAAGAGGTTCGAGAACCAAATGAAGTACTGATGGTCCCAGAAATAGGATCAAAAAGATCAGCAGCCGCGCTTTGTTAAAAGACTTTAAAATTTTGCGCGCTGCTAATACACTGGAGCTGCAATAGCTCAATGTTCTTGAACAACTAAAATACAAAGAGCACCGGAGACAGATCTGGTATGATTTAAAAATCATTCGGAAAATACCAGAACTGAATCCTAATATTTTAAAACAACTCAGACAGATTTATGTACAACATAAATATGTTCGAGACTTGCAAGTGCTTGTGTGCTAACTGTGTATGCGATGCGAGAATGCTAAGTGCTGATTTCTGTTAATGCATATGCTAAATAAGAGTAAGTGCTGAATACTGTAAACGTGTATGCGTGCTAAGTAAATGAATAAAGAACACGATACTCAGCAGGTTTGTTTCTGGAAGTTTGGACCTCAATGTCCTACATCTCCCCTTCTTCCACCTCGGAAGGATTCACTAGAAGATTTGATCTTACAACTTCGTGTACAGACCCAATCCCACAACCAGCAGCTGTGAGAACTCCTAGACTCCACAAATGCACACCAGCCTCAACTGTGTGACTAACTACATACACATGAGTTTTACGTCATCGTGCTTGGACGGGAACCTGTTGTGAAACGATTTCGAGATCCATTCACAAAATATATGTGAATCAATCTCGGTGTGTGAGATTGATACAATGAAGCTCTCAAACTCTCTATTTTTCTCACACACTAGGGACATGCTCTAACAAGCTAATCTAGACTCAGCAATCGACTCTCGTGAAAGCTCCTCTCTAATGGCGGTCGATTGCTTCATCTTCCTGTTCATTTTTCCCTCTGTTGGTGCACTGTGTAATCAATGTATTTCTGCCACAGTACTGTAGTTGTACCAACATCGTCTGCTTCTTCAATGGCGCTCTTGAAGTATATAAGCCTCTGTTCATATTTCTTCCCGTTGGACACAACTTCTTCCCGTTTGAAAAGTGTCTAGTAAAGTACCGACAGGGAATAGTACTTGCGTCCTTTTCTTTTGCAGGCTTCTTGTCGTTTTCGCCATTTGAATTAATCTCAGCAGTTGACATCCAACTCTCGTAAATCGTCAACTGCTTCGCTGCTGATTTATCACTACGACTGAATTCATCTTCTGCTGATATCTTTGTCGACAGGATGCAAAGCACTGTAGCTTGCGACTGGTACATTATCTTGCGACTGAATGCAAAGCTTCGCTACTTCTTCTTTTCTTGCGTCTGGGTACCAAGTCGACTGGATATACAATAACACTGAAGCTCACGACTGGATCCACTGTAGCTTGCGACTGGATATATAGCAACAGCTGGTTCATTGTAGCTCACGACTGGATGCTGCTGTTGCTTGCGTCTGGTTGTCCAGCTGGTATTAAACATATGCTTCCAGTTGGTATCTTGCGACTGGTTATCAACGCAAAGAGCATCTGCTGAATCTTTAGCGCAAGAGCAAAACGATGTCGTATCAACTTATGTAAACGACATCGTTTTGCTATCGCTATTCCCAAATAGAATCTGCTGGTGACAGTAGCTTGCGACTGGATTGCCTCCTCTACGACGTCGCTTCTCTCTTGCGTCTGGATGTACAAGCTACCTGCTGATTCTTGCGACTGCTCTCTCAAAACATCTGCTGAATATGATGACGTCACTGATGACGTCATCAACGCTAATCCATCTGCTGATTCTTCAGCACGACGTCGCTTCATCTCTTTCGCTTCTCTTCATCTGCTGATAACCAACTGTTGATTGTGATGACATCACTGCTGATGTCATCACAACTGATTCTATATCTTGCGCATCTTCTCAACTGCAGATAGCTTCCTGCTGATCACTGTAGCTTCCTGCTGAATGATGACGTCACTGCTGATGTCATCTACACTTAGTGCTCCAGCTGATCTTTATCGTTCCAGCTCCAGCTTGCTACTCTTCTTAGCTTCTAGAATAGCGACTGTTAATAGATTCATCAACAGTACTTATAATCGCGACTGTTAACAGATTCGTCAACAGTAACTTGCGCCTGGAATCTTCTTCTTCAATCTATTTCTCCAGCGCGCTTCTCAATTCCTGTTCCAGCTGGTTCACTTCGCTCTTTAGCGCTTGCAGCTGGTTGTCATCGTTCCAGCTGGTTTACTATGCTCCAGCTGGTTCAACTTTGCCTCCGCCTGATTACGAACAAATGATTCAACTTTGGACGTCTCCATTGCTAATCCAGCTGCCGATTCCATGAACACCAAACCAACTGCTGAATCTTTATATTGCGAACCATCGGCTGGACAAATTTATCAGCTTATCTTCTTTGCGCAATAAGCTTCTTCCTGCTGATATTCTTCTTCGTTCCTAAAACCTGTACACTTAAGTAGAATTGTTAGAAACACAATAACAGGTTTTGTGTAATTCAAAACTTAATCAGGATCTGTCAAAACAGATCCATCAATCTCTCCCTTTTTGATTTACACAAAACCTTAAATCAACGATTCATGTTCTAACAATTCTCTCCCTTTTTGTGGGAATCAAAAAGAGAGTGAACTGCTGGTCTTCCCGATAATTAAAACAAAAAGCTCTCCCTACACTGTTACAACAAAAACAATGTAACAGCAGGAGTGTTCAATTTGAAAAACAAAATCAGCTTTTGGGAAGCACCGTATGCAACAATATATGATTTTCAAAAGCGAAACTGATGCATAACTCAAAATTATAAAAGATAGTGACGCCACTCTCCCTGTCTTTTATAACATGAGCTCAAATCATTTTTAAAATCAAAATATTGGGCATCAGCTGGAAATCCGCAAAACAGAACAATTTTAAAAACAAATCAGAGCATCGAAATATTTCAAATGAACAAGTGCTACTGAGTTACTCAAATGTATGAAGAACCAGTACAGATAAAAGCACAGATTTTTCCTTCTTCTATCTCGCCCCATGTGCTTGTCACTGAGCCTCGCTCCAAGTGATCTTACAGCACAACGAAAATAGAAGCTTGGCATCTGCCCGAGACTCGCGCATCCCGACAGTTCATCAAGAAAAAAACCGGTTCTATATTAAAACAAATCTGGCCTTCATACACAAGCTTCTCAAAAATATTTAAAACATTAAAAACATAGCACAGTGTTTTAAAATCAGTGCTCGTTCAAGAAAAACCTGCTCTGATACCACTTGATGGTCCCAGAAATAGGATCAAAAAGATCAGCAGCCGCTCTTTGTTAAAAGACTTTAAAATTTTGTGCGCTGCTAATACACTGGAGCTGCAATAGCTCAATGTTCTTGAACAACTAAAATACAAACAGCACCGGAGACAGATCTGGTATGATTTAAAAATCATGCGGAAAATACCAGAACTGAATCCTAATATTTTAAAACAACTCAGACAGATTAATGTACAACATAAATCTGTTCGAGACTTGCAAGTTCTTGTGTGCTAACTGTGTATGCGATGCGAGAATGCTAAGTGCTGATTTCTGTTAATGCGTATGCTAAATAAGAGTAAGTGCTGAATACTGTAAACGTGTATGCGTGCTAAGTAAATGAATAAAGAACACGATACTCAGCAGGTTTGTTTCTGGAAGTTCGGACCTCAATGTCCTACATCTCCCCTTCTTCCACCTCGGAAGGATTCACTAGAAGATTTGATCTTACAACTTCGTGTACAGACCCAATCCCACAACCAGCAGCTGTGAGAACTCCTAGACTCCACAAATGCACACCAGCCTCAACTGTGTGACTAACTACATACACATGACTTTTACGTCATCGTGCTTGGACGGGAACCTGTTGTGAAACGATTTCGAGATCCATTCACAAAATAGATGTGAATGAATCTCGGTGTGTGAGATTGATACAATGAAGCTCTCAAACTCTCTATTTTTCTCACACACTAGGGACATGCTCTAACAAGTTAATCTAGACTCAGCAATCGACTCTCGTGAAAGCTCCTCTCTAATGGCGGTCGATTGCTTCGTCTTCCTGTTCATTTTTCCCTCTGTTGGTGCACTGTGTAATCAATGTATTTCTGCCACAGTACTGTAGTTGCACCAACATCGTCTTCTTCTTCAATGGCGCTCTTGAAGTATATAAGCCTCTGTTCAGATTTCTTCCCGTTGGACACAACTTCTTCCCGTTTGAAAAGTGTCTTGTAAAGTACCGACAAGGAATAGTACTTGCGTCCTTTTCTTTTGCAGGCTTCTTGTCGTTTTCGCCATTTGAATTAAGCTCAGCAGTTGACATCAAACTCTCGTAAATCGTCAACTGCTTCGCTGCTGATTTATCACTACGACTGAATTCATCTTATGCTGATATCTTTGTCGACAGGATGCAAAGCACTGTATCTTGCGACTGGTACATTATCTTGCGACTGAATGCAACGCTTCGCTACTTCTTCTTTTCTTGCGTCTGGGTACCAAGTCGACTGGATATACAATAACACTGAAACTCGCGACTGGATCCACTGTAGCTTGCGACTGGATATATAGCAACAGCTGGTTCATTGTAGCTCACGACTGGATGCTGCTGTTGCTTGCGTCTGGTTGTCCAGCTGGTATTAAACATATGCTTCCAGCCGGTATCTTGCGACTGGTTATCAACGCAAAGAGCATCTGCTGAATCTTTAGCGCAAGAGCAAAACGATGTCGTATCAACTTATGTAAACGACATCGTTTTGCTATCGCTATTCCCAAATAGCATCTGCTGGTGAACAGTAGCTTGCGATTGGATTGCCTCCTCTACGACGTCGCTTCTCTCTTGCGTCTGGATGTACAAGCTACCTGCTGATTCTTGCGACTGCTCTCTCAAACATCTGCTGAATATGATGACGTCACCGATGACGTCATCAACGCTAATCCATCTGATGATTCTTCAGCACGACGTCGCTTCATCTCTTTCGCTTCTCTTCATCTGCTGATAGCCAACTGTTGATTGTGATGACATCACTGCTGATGTCATCACAACTGATTCTATATCTTGCGCATCTTCTCAACTGCTGATAGCTTCCTGCTGATCACTGTAGCTCCTGCTGAATGATGACGTCACTGCTGATGTCATCTACACTTAGCGCTCCAGCTGATACGCTAATCCATCTGATGATTCTTCAGCACGACGTCGCTTCATCTCTTTCGCTTCTCTTCATCTGCTGATAGCCAACTGTTGATTGTGATGACATCACTGCTGATGTCATCACAACTGATTCTATATCTTGCGCATCTTCTCAACTGCTGATAGCTTCCTGCTGATCACTGTAGCTTCCTGCTGAATGATGACGTCACTGCTGATGTCATCTACACTTAGCGCTCCAGCTGATCTTTATCGTTCCAGCTCCAGCTTGCGACTCTTCTTAGCTTCTAGAATAGCGACTGTTAATAGATTCATCAACAGTACTTATAATCGCGATTGTTAACAGATTTGTCAACAGTAACTTGCGCCTGGAATCTTCTTCTTCAATCTATTTCTCCAGCGCGCTTCTCAATTCCTGTTCCAGCTGGTTCACTTCGCTCTTTAGCGCTTGCAGCTGGTTGTCATCGTTCCAGCTGGTTTACTATGCTCCAGCTGGTTCAACTTCGCCTCCGCCTGATTACGAACAGCTGATTCAACTTTGGACGTCTCCATTGCTAATCCAGCTGCCGATTCCATGAACACCAAACCAACTGCTGAATCTTTATATTGCGAACCATCGGCTGGACAAATTTATCAGCTTATCTTCTTTGCGCAATAAGCTTCTTCCTGCTGATATTCTTCTTCGTTCCTAAAACCTGTACACTTAAGTAGAATTGTTAGAAACACAATAACAGGTTTTGTTTAATTCAAAACTTAATCAGGATATGTCAAAACAGATCCATCAAGTACCAAGTGAGTCTCTCGCACCTACAGAGCCAATACCAGAAATAGTCGCACCTAGGAGATCCTAAAGGGTTCCTAGGGCTCCTGAGAGATATGGTTTCCTCCTTGAAGATGATCAAGGTGATCAAGTTGTTGGATCTGATCCAAGAACTTTCAAGGAGGCAATTTCCGATGCTGATTCTAATTTGTGGCTTGAAGCAATGCAGTCTGAGTTTGACTCAATGCATGCGAACCAAGTTTGGACTCTTGTTAATCCTCCCGAAGGAATTGTTCCTATTGGGTGTAAATGGGTATACAACAGGAAACTTGAGCCTGATGGTAAGGTACTGACCTACAAGGCACGACTGGTCGCGAAAGGTTACACTCAAAGGCAAGGTGTTGACTATGATGAAACCTTCTCGCCAGTCGCAATGTTCAAGTCAATTAAAATCTTGTTAGCCATAGCCGCATGGTACGACTATAGATATGGCAGATGGATGTGAAAACTGTGTTCCTTAATGGAAACATTAAGGAAGAGATCTATATGACGCAGCCTGAGGGTTTCACATCTGTTGGAAGCGAGCATAAGGTATGCAAGCTTCAGAGATCGATCTACGGTCTCAAACATCTCAAACAAGCATCGAGAAGTTGGAACCTGAGATTCGATGAAACAATTAAGGAATTTTGTTTCATCAAGAATCCTGAGGAGTCATGTGTATATAAGAAGGTAGTTAAAAGCGCTGTGACATTCCTTGTGCTTTATGTTGATGACATTCTACTCATTGGGAATGATGTAGGAATGTTGCAGTCAACTAAAGTATGGTTGTCTAGTAGATTATCGATGAAGGACATGGGTGAAGCAACCTATATTCTTGGAATACAGATCTATCGGGATAGATCGAAACGGATGCTCGGACTCACCCAAGCCACCTACATCGATACCATACTTAAGCGGTTCTCTATGGAAGAGTCCAAGAGAGGACACCTACCTATGTGCCACGGGGTCACTCTATCCAAGTCTATGTGTCCGAAGACTGACGAGGAGATAGAGAGCATGGCACGTGTGCCATATGCCTCGGCCAATAGGTAGTATTATGTATGGCATGATCTCAACTATACCGGATGTCGCATATGCTCTGAGTGTCACGAGCCGCTACCAGGCCAACCCCGGCCAATTGCATTGGAAGGCTGTGAAGGATATTCTTAAGTACTTGCGAAGGACTAAGAATATGTTCATGGTCTATGGGGGTGGTGAACTGAAATAGGAAGGCTACACTGATTCTAGCTTCCAATGTGACGTGGATGATTCGAAGTCTACCTCTGGATTTGTATTCATGCTCAATGGTGGTGCTGTCTCTTGGAAGAGTTCCAAGCAAGACACCATCGCGGATTCAACCACTGAGGCTGCGTACATCGCAACATCAGCTGCTGCTAAGGAGGAGGTTTGGATAAGTAATTTCGTCCAAGAGTTAGGCGTCATTCCTGATGGAGTTGGTCCAGTCCCGGTGTACTGCAACAACACGGGTGCCGTTGCGCAAGCAAAGGAGCCTAGGTCTCACCAAAGATCCAAACATATACTGAGGAAATACCACATAATCCGGGATATTGTGGCTAGAGGTGACATAGCAGTTGAGAGAGTCGCCTCTGCGGACAACGTTGCTGATCCACTTACGAAGCCCTTGCCGGGACCGTTGTTTGAAAAACATCACGAAACAATGGGACTGCGTTTGATGAGTAGTTGGCTATAGGGAAAGTGGGAGATTGTTAGAGTAGATGCCCAACTAGCCAACTTGTGGCGTGTGGGTTTTATAGACTCTTGTATATAACAATCTTTATATATGATATTCGCATTTATTTATGGCATTCTTTGTTTTCATTATGATTATAATGTTAACAATTGTGTTGGATAAAGACCTAGAATGCACAATAGTGTATGCTAGATGTGATAGTGGATATGATGGCTATCATGAAACACATCTAATAGTCACTGTGTATTCTGAATTCGTTCCTAGTCGATTGGGCCGTCAAAATGAGGATAAGGCCGCCCGAGCTTGAGACTAGCATCTGCGATGTGAAGTACCATGTTTCATTGGTAGGGAACATTGTGATGTTCTGAGCATGCAGATGGATAGTGACCTGGTGATCTATCGAAGTACCCTCGTTCGGACTTTCCAAGTGGTTACCATTTGTCGAGTGGTTAAGTCCGAGGTCTTGGTTGTACTGATTAGTCCTCACTACTCGAAACGTCATTGAGACTCTACATGATAGGTGCCTCACTTTGACCCGTTTGCCGACTCACTTGGGGTCATTAGGCGGTGGGATTGGGTGAGGTCCCGATGCTTGTAGGAGTCGATGCTTCGTTGTGGAGGATTCACCGCTCGCTTTCATGCGTGGATATCCTATGCTATCTGAGAGGATAATAGTGTATAAATCTCTGGCCAGAGGACTAGAAGTGTTTTAGGTAAATGGGTTTACCTAGTAACACTCGCGATGTCACTATTCGATCTCCAAGATGTATGCATAGCTATCGGATCTATAGCGACTCTCGATTTACCAATGGTCGTTGATCTGATCGGGATATATGTGTTGAAAGGACCGTACTGTACGCTAACCATGACCAACTGGTTCTTGCAGGCACTATCAGTGATATCTAGGGGATCATGGCGTGATGTTGCTAGGCGCTTTACCATGATCCGTTGGGCAAATCCGAAATTGTGATTTCGGAGCCGCAATGGTTGTGGGCCCACAGCTAGCTGTATCCCTGAACCATTGAGGGTCACACAAGTACTGGATTCATGATTCCCGCATGGAAACTGAGCTCAATGTGTTGAGCATACGAAGAGGATTTTAGGGAGTGCGACTTCCTAAAAGTCAACAGGGGTCAAATTGCGATTTTCCGCTGTTGAGGGGCAAAACGGTCATTTTGGACTAGGTATCTGAAAAATGGTTTTTCACATCATAATATCAGTTTTGGAAACTGAGACGATCGGTCCGATCTGATCGGAGATCGGAGTTGTAATGAAGTCGCAGTGATGGATATCGTCATTTGGACCCGGGCCCGTTGGGCCGATCCAAGTCCATTGCTAGTCTACTTATAATAGACTTAGGGCTTCATTACAATACACACAACACAACTCATAACCTAGCCTCCATCTAGACCACTCGGCCGCCCCTCTCCTCTCGCCCCCTCTCTCGGCCGCGCCGCCGCCCAATAATGAAGTCGCAGTGATGGATATCGTCATTTGGACCCGGGCCCGTTGGGCCGATCCAAGTCCATTGCTAGTCTACTTATAATAGACTTAGGGCTTCATTACAATACACACAACACAACTCATAACCTAGCCTCCATCTAGACCACTCGGCCGCCCCTCTCCTCTCGCCCCCTCTCTCGGCC
>KV010706.1:100000-112351 GCA_001598015.1 Dorcoceras hygrometricum | reverse complement strand
TTACAATACACACAACACAACTCATAACCTAGCCTCCATCTAGACCACTCGGCCGCCCCTCTCCTCTCGCCCCCTCTCTCGGCCGCGCCGCCGCCCAAGTGCCGCCGCCCCGCCGCCGCATACGTTGATCGGACTTGTTTCGATCAGATTGACGAGGACTTTCCGTCCGTGCCAAAATCCGTCAGCTTTCTAGTGCAGGCTGATTGGAGGAAGATTGTTTCCGGTCGTGGACCTGATTGACGATCTACCGCCGCCTACAGTTTGAAGTGCCGGTTTCCTCGTGAAACTGGTCGGAGCCAGGCGCCTAGACGCCAGCAAGGTAACTATCTACGAACACCCTATGAATGTTTGTAGATTTATTATTAATGTATTGAACACTTTCCGAGCAAAATTTTGTTTTTCCGCTGCGCCCCGGGAAGTGGGATCTGGATCCGCCACCGTATGCCAACAACATCATCCTGCTGGGTGGAGGCATTTTGATACACCAAAACCTTATCACGTAAATCTAAGTGCATGACTAAGCGTCTATTTTAAAACTCTAAGGCCAAAACTCATGCAGAACTAAAACATACAACATGCGAACATAAACATAAATCGTAAAACAATAAAACTCACAGACTGGTAGTGCGACTTCCGAGCTCCACGCAGCAGGCTAGTACCCCAACTGAACCACCACTCTGATACCAACTGAAATGAAACAGACTCTAGAAATTCTTTTTTTTATTTACGGAATACATAGCTGAAAGTGTGGCTCGTTTCCTTCTTAAAGCATTTCTAAATCATTTTCTCAACAATAACTTAAACATAATTAAAGAAATATTTAAAAAACGTTAAGACATCCATACAGTTTAAAACTAAGTAGAAGTACTGAAAATAAACATGTTTAAAACCAAAATCTGAAAAATGTATCACAGTAGTGAAACATAAACGGCCACGGGGTACTGCTGCAGCAGGCGCTCAGAGGTCCTCACCGCCAGTCGGGGTAAACTCAGCAGGGTCATCACCTGCACCATTTAAACCTTGTGAGCTAGAGGCTCAACATGCTCTATCTTGTATCATAACAAATTACATACTAATAAAATTGCATGCAAGCACATACTTATAATAAAATAACGTTAACACATGAATGCGTGCATGATCTTAAAACATTGATTCATATACTTCATATCATAACATATCGCATACATACATAAGGCATGACATAGCATACATGAAAAACGTATGAGTCGTATCAGTGAATGCGAGCGGGCGTGTGACTGTTCAGTCGAAATAACCAACGTACATGACGGTGCGGTTCACCCGACCTTACCTCAGGATCCCTCACACCTCTATGCTTGCCACTTCACCATGTCGTGATCATATGGATCTATAGGCTCATAATCATACATTAAAACAGGGGATTCCCGGGCCCGGCTACCCGGCTAGCTTCCATCATTAACTTTGCCACATCACTTCAATCCCTCGGGTTTTATCTTAAAAAGAGACATGCCTGATTGTTTCATGAAATCTCATGATGCGTGCATTTCGTAAGATTATTCAAGTTTAAAAGCTTAGCCCGCTAATGTATATTTAATCATTTCCTTTAAAACATTTACGTACATTCATACTACATATATGATTAAATATACATTCACGGGCTTCTACATTTTCTACTTTGATCAAGGACTGGTTCAGGAGCCTGGCCCAATACTTCTAGACGTATACTTCAACCTTAACTTAGCCCATGACTTATAAGAATTCCTTAAAATTTCTAACACATTCTAATTTCAACTACTTTTAATTCAATTTTGACTTTAGAAATCAAAGGATAATTTTGACTAATTTTAAAATCAATTTTGACTTTAAAACCAATTTAATCAAATTTTGACTTTAAAATGACAACTTAATAAATTTTAACCAAAATGCCAATTTTGACCAGAAGAACGATTTTGAACAAATTAAAATCCAAGAATCAATTTTGACTTAATTAAAATTAAAAGACTCCAAATTTGACTAAAAGATTTAAAATAAGCATCAACTTCAATTATTTTAAAGTTTGATTCAAATTAAAACGTTTGAATATTTTCTTTAAAATTGTACATTCGACTTAAATTAAAATAACAGGTCCATAATTAAACGGACTCGGGTCAACATTAAAATATATTGACTCAAGACTCGATGAACCGATCCCGGTCCAACCGAACCAGCCAAACCGGTTCAAATAGACCGAACCCATCACCAAACCCTACCCCTCCATGCATGCGTCGCCCCCATTCGACAGCGTGCCACTCTCGCCGCCCGAACTCTCTGCTTCGGCCACCCTGGCCGGAGCCCGCCGGCTGGACCACCCCCAGATCCAGCCGGTTCTAAATAGACCAGCCTGGTCCAAGCCATGCACCACATGGTTCGAACGACACTCACAAAGAGCGACGTGCGTCGCGTGCCGCAAGAGGCCGACCGCACCACTTTGGCTCCTCTATCGTCCAGCCCCGATTTTCTCCTATTTATGGACCATATCTAGACTACCCTAGGACCCTCACTCAACGATCTATCCATGAGCCATGACCCCACCATTCACAAACCGAGCAATACAAGATCAAATCCAAAAACATGAGGAAAGTTGCATGACATGCATGAACTCAAGCAAGGATGTATAGATACGAATTAAACACACATAAAATTCATGCATAATTTTGTTAAAACAGATTACTATGGCTTAAATGATGAGAAATAAAAATATGTAACATGTCTGGTTCATAGGGAAGGTAGATCTGCGATTTACCGATGTTGTAGAAACGAGATCGGGGCACCACCGGCTTTGGATCACCAAGCTTCACCAAGGGATGTAATTTTCGAAACTTAGAGCTTGAGGAGAAGGGAGGGGACGGCTGATGGTGTTTTTGGAGGCTAGGTTTTGATTAGAAGTTGGTGTTTAAGAAAATGAAGGTGACAACTTTGACCCCTAATGATTTAATTAAGAAAATGGAAGAAAAATGACATGCTTGGCCCTCCATTTAATTGAAAAGATAATTAAAACTTTGACTTGGCATTGAAAATGGCTAATTTTCGAAATTAAAGCCTCGTAATATTTTAAAGCACATTAAAATTCAATAAAACAGCCCGTATAGGCGAAAAACGGGTTTCCCTCAAAAATACTAGTAAAAATCCTCATTTTCTGAAATTGTTGCTTAAAATAAAAAAAATTTATTTTTAAAAAAAATCTAATAACTTAAAAATCTCAAATTATTTTCTTTCCGGTCGAACCTAATCTAGTCCACGCGTCCGTAACTCAAACAGGCTGAAAAACAAGCCATGCATACCATGCACATAAAATCATAAATAAATCAAAAAATATGGCATGTAATCATCTAAAATTATTTTCTCCTGGTCATGCACTTATTTCTACGTAGTTAGGAAATTTCTAGCCGTTACAGTATAGCTTTTAGGGAAGTGGACTGGCACAAGGCTACCCTTCCGATGATTGACCCTGTTGACAAGGGGAAGGAGCCCCTTGTAGAGGAGATAAATGGCAATCCAGCTAAGGAAATGTTTGCTTTGATTTTTCGGCAAATTTTGAGTTTCTCGTACAGATTAGAGAAGCCGTTGTAGAAGAGATCACTTCATTCTTTTATTCTTTCAGTCTTTGTAGCCTATCCGCTTTGTAGTCAGTTTCAGATCTTGCAGCTAAAGAGGAACAGATGCTAAAATGGGCTGAAACTGATTTGTTACAGACAGCAGTTCGGAGGAGATTGTAGATAACAACTAAATACAGGGAGATGCTGCTTAGGAAATTTTTGGATGCTAGGAATAACAATTTTGGATCCGGCACGCCCACTTCAGCCATCCATCTTCAATTTTTGGACTTGCTATCAGAAGCTCATAGCATTTTGCTAATAAATCTGCTGGAGCAACTGAGGCAGCACAGATTGGAGTGGACACGACCATCTAGCTCAAAGATGTTTGGAGGAGCTGATGTACATAGCGGCGGGATTCATTCCCAATTTTATCCGATTGTTACTTCTACCAGCTGGGTACGGCCTTTAATTCCATTGACGGGTCTTGGCAAGTTGTAGAGGGTGCAGATCCGAGGCCTGTTAGGTTAGCTATGCCACATATTTCAAAACAGAGGAAGCAGCTACCTCAACGTCCGTTCGTGGATGCGTTTGCCCCCATTTGTGTTTTTATTGAACCAGTTCAAGACATTGATTCTCGAAGGCCTTGTTATGCTATTGTTCAGAGGAATTGGGCTGAGATTTGTACATATATTGTTCAGTTTTCACTTTTTGGTCATCTGTAGCCAGTAGGATCAACATGAAATCCGTGTAGAGATATAGTTGCTATAGATTCAGATTTGGATACAGATAGGATTCCAACAGGAACTATTGATGCGTTTCAGCACGGTCTGAATGCAGAAGGTTTTGTTGATTTCTTTATACAGCTAGACATAAAGCTCATATCTTCCAGTTCAAGCTCAGAAAGTTCTTCTAGTTCGACTTCATCCAGTTCGTCGTCTTCTAGTGAATCTCGTATGATCTTTACAGATGATATCCCTCAGATTAAAATACCAACTGTTGTTCTTCCTACCGACTTCACAGAATCGACTGCCCAGCTCCGAGAATCTATTGATCAGATTCGATTTGAGAGTGTAGACGAGCTTAAAGCTGAACTTTCGCAGAAGATTACAAAACTTGAGCTCGCCTTTGCACAATCTACCTCGTGGTAGGATATGGTCTTTAGGGCTCAAATCAATGACGTCTGCAGAGAGGTACAGGTTCATAAGGCTTCTTTGACACAATATTTGGCAGCATTCCGCTTGGAAACGCAGGAGCGCCTCAAAACTCTTCGTGCCCAACTCTCAGAAATCATTGCCTATATTAATAGAGGGCGTGATGACAAAAAAGGGGGAAGATAGTAGTAGAGTTCCGAAGCCTGAAGATTGAAGCAGACCTGGTGGTGGTAGCGTTGGAAGCAGCAGTGAACCACCTATGAAAAGAGGGAGTGGAGCATATAAAGGAAAAGGAAGCAGGAGTTCGGGATTTAGCCGATGGATTTCTTGAGAAATATTTGAAAATTCAGTTCTTGTACAAAACTCTTGTACTTAGCGATTCGTATTGAAAATATAGCAAAGACTTGGAGCAATTTATTTTTGTCACTTTTTAAGTCGTAAGCTGCAACGTTTTGTCATCACCAAAAAGGGGAAAATTGTTAAGATAAAATTATAAGTTTTGGTGATAACACAAACAAGATAAAGAACTGAATTTAAGCTATCAGATCTGGAATATAAGTTTATCAGATTTGGACTAAGTAATCGGGTTAAGGACTTAACCGATTAGGCGTTTACAACGATTCAGATCCAAGTAATTTAGATCCGAGCAATTCAGATCCGAGAGATTCGTTCAGAAGTTCATGTATCAGTTCAGTATAGAATCTACTTGGTTCAGAGGTTTATTCTACAAATCAGATCAGACAAGAGGTTTGTAAGGTACAGAACAGAGAGGTATTTCTGTTCAGATCTCAGCATGCGATTCGTAGAAAGATTTCAGATCAGATGAAGATACAGTAAAGAGAGAGAAAGGGATATATTTGTAAAAGAGAAAGATCCTGAAGCTTTTATATTCGAAACAGCTTAGAGTAGATTTCAGCTCAGAGCCGAAGCAGATTCAGATCTTAACAGATTTCATATCACAGCTTCAGATCTTGACAGCTATTTATTCCAGTGATTCAATGATCAAGATCAAATCAGATAAAGCCTGTAAGAAAAATGGGATGAAAGAGATTCAATATCAGAGCTATTTAGAGTATATTCTATAGGACGCAGAGTTGGTACAAAAGATGTTTACCTACTTTGGTATCAAAGTCAACTAAGCTCTAACAACAGCAGACAAACCTCAACTCAGCATTATTGGTGCAATTAATGCTCGATACGATGAATATATTCAAATGTGGTTTGTGTCTACTGGCTCATTAAATGACCGTGGAAGATGGATGTGTATAAATAGCTCAAGTAATTCAATCGGAGAAGCTCTGGTTACTCTCGATCTCTCGCTCCATCTTACGATTTCAAGATATCAATCTATCCCAGCTCTCAAATCTCGAAGAACATACATTGAAGCTCTTAAACAGAAATTAATCTTCAAGATCTTCTTCTGGTTTACCTTATCCAAATATTCTTATCGTTCATTGAACCAGAAGTGTTACATACTCTGTTTGTGTTGTAATCATTGAAAAATATTCATACCAGAGTCCGTCAAGAACTTGCTATTTGAAGAAGATCAAAAGTACATTCATTTGTAATCAGCAGAGAAGTCTACGTAGATTTGATGCTAGGAGTTCACTTTAAGCGAGGCTTAAGTGAGTGGGTGTTTGCAGAAACTGTAACCATCAAATCCTTCTAGTGGAACCTTCCTGAAAAGGAAGAAGGGGAGACGTATGATATTGATATCCGAACTACCAGAAACAAATTCTTGTCTCTATCTATTTATTTACTTGAATTGTTATTATTAACTGTTCTCACTTTTTAATCGGTTTATTTCCGCACATTATTGTTAACCAAGAGAACAGATTTGAACTGAGAGCCTCAAAGCTGGCACTCAGTTTGAGTTAAGCACAGGCTTGTAAAACGCTTTTAAAATGATTTGAAAAGAAAAATCGATAGGAGTTCATTCAACCCCCTCCACCCTTTTGAACTCCTGGGCTTATTTTTGATCATATTGATCCTATCAGACAAGGATGCTTGGTGTACTTCCCGATGTTGGAAGAGCTTGCATGCAGCCTTAGAGTCTCGATGGCTATGAGAGCAGCTTACCACCCAACCAGATGGCAATCTGATTGGACCATGAAGATTCTGGAAGGCATGCTACGAGCAGTATCAACGGATTTTGATGGTGGTTGACAGGAATTCCTTGTCTTGGTAGGGTTTTCGTGTTGTGTTAGCTACCAAGTGACGTTTGGGATGACATACTTTGAGGTTTTTCATGGTAAGAAGTGCAGATCGCTTTATTGACTGGAAGAAGTTGATGAAAATCAGTGGTCTTCACCAGAATTTGTGCAGCATGTGAAGGAACAAGAGGATCTGATTCGATCAAGAGTGAAGGCTGCGTGAGATCGCTAAGCCATTTTGTGCTTATAAGGTGTGGATCTTTGGAGTTTCAGGTTTTTGATCGTGTGCTTCTTGCGAGTTTATCCTTCTATATTGTGATGGTCTTGAGAATGAAAGGTAGGTTAGCTCTTAGATTCATCAGTCTATATGAGAGTATTCGAACAAATTTCATCATTGGCGTGCAGATGGCGGATGCCGGCTGAGTTGTTGTCGATGCATGGTGAGTTTCATCCGAGGAAATGCGAGTCAGATCCTTCCTTTGTGTTGATGACTGATGAAGTTGATCTGGCCAGACCCTAAGATGTATTGAGTATCCAGTGAGAATTATGGACAGAAAGGAGAAATAATTGAGGAATAAGACCATACCTTGGGTTTTGGTGCAGTGGAGTTGGTGTGATAGAGAAGAGGTTACCTGAGCAGTGGCAACCTAGAGGTGGCAAGAGTAGCCTCATCTTTTTTTCAGTACTGTGTTCTCCCTTGTGTGATGTTGGTGTTAGTTGGTTTTCAGTCTGTGCTGCGACCTGTTTTGGTTGTGCAGAATGTTGCTTTTGATTTCAAGGATGAATCTCTTAAGGTGGGGAGAATGTGAGGACTGTAATTATCCGAGAAGATTAATGGCCTAATCAGTCCAGATTAGTGGTTAAATAATCGAGGTTATTTCAGCTTCGAGAGAATCGGCTGAGGTGGATCAGCTCGGACGCAAGCTGATCCCATGGTTCATGCTAAGCTGATAGTAGAAGCTGCATTGGGTTTCAGTTTAGACCAGCATGGTTGTGAACTATTTGAGTGGCCTATGCTGATATTAGGAGTGCAAGCTGACTTGTTTTTGGTGGATAATTTTATCAGTTCGGAGTGCGTTGGTCTTATAGTATGAGAGGTTCAGCTCAGAAGCTTGTTGTGTAGTTGTGAGCTGGATCAGATCAGGTGCAAGCTGACAGGTGAGTCCTGTGCTATGGTTAGTCGTGCTGAGTTCGTGAACTGATGCTGCTGTAGCGCGAACTAGTCCAGTGCAATGGTCCAAGCTGGTAGCGGTTTAGGAAGTAGACGTAAGATGGATGCAGATTTGGGTGTTACGCTATGTCGTGAACTGAATTGACCCTTGAGAACATGGTTGACCAACGCAATCTGGTATGAGTACGTCCTTGAGACCTGGGTGTGTGAGCTGATATGAAAGTTTCGTGAACTAGATGAGACAGCAAAAGCTGAATAGACCATCGCAAGCTGATCTGAGCGATGCGTACTGAGTTGAGTACTCTAAGCTGATCTACGTACTGCTAGCTGAGAAGAGACTATGCGATCTGAGCTGGACGGTATGCACTAGCCTGAGGTCTGTGATTTTTTGTGGATGAGTGAGACCTAAACTGGTCGGCGTGTGCTGGGTTAAGCGGTGTAAGATGAGCTTTTGTAGCGCTTAGTGCTGGAGAGCGTAAGTTGAGCTGAATGCTCTGCGCTGATCAAATACCATGGGCTATTTGGCTATCGTAAGCTGGATAGAGAATCCTGAGCTGATTGATAGGGTGCGATCTGAACTGAGGTTGCGCAAGCTGTTTGGGTGGTCCTGTGCATTTTAACCTGATCTACTGGTGTGATCTTTACTACTGTGCATGGCGCAAGCTGTTTGCGCAGTCAGACTTGGGAGAAAGCTGATGGAGAAAAATGGTATTGGTGTAAGATGTTGGTAACTTTTGTATTGAGTTTGGCATGGATCAGATCAGGCGTGATCTGATATGAGCAGAATAGTTCTGAGATGAACTGCTTCGTTGTGCTTGATCGAGTTATCTTCCGTGAGCTATTTTGGGACAACAGAGTAGACGCGAACAGCTTTGGGATGTTATGTTTGAGCGTAAGATGGATTCAGCTTAGAGAGTTTTTGGGTGCCCTGAGCTGAGGGATCAGATTACTGGTGTTGTGTTGTGCTGGTTGGTGAAATAATCTTAGGCGTAAGCTGATGGTGACGCATAGCTTAGGCGAGAGCTGTTCGTGATTTTCAGAACGGACGAAAGCTGATTGTGGTTTTGCTTCGGACGAGAGCTGATGGTGGTGGTCAGCTTTGGTGAGAGCTGATCGTTTCTCCTGTGCTAGAGGGCGAGTGACTCTTTGCGCGAGAGATGAGTGTAGTTCGTAAACTGAATCGTACACCAGAGGTGAACAACGCGTGAAAGATGAACAGATGAGAGCTGAGCTGTTGGGAGCGAGAGCTGGTTTGAATGCGCTTTCTGGGCTGCATTTCCTGGGCTGAATACAGTGTCGAGATCCGAGCTGATCTGTTATCACTGTAGCCGTGATCTAAAGAGCTTTAGTATATATACCCTCTCGTTGACCGAAACTTAATCATTTTAGACCACAAATTTCCTTATCTTCTTCAGGAAGCTCCCGACAGATATTCTCCAAACCCTCGTCATCACTGTTCACTCGACCTAGTCTTTTCTAGATCGTCGAAGATTGGCCGATCAGTTTTGATTGAGGGTACCTCGGTGGGAACCTCTCTTCAAGCTCGACATTTCTGCACCATTTTGGAGTCTTGAGGAAGCCATACTGAGTAAATCTAAGAGAAGCTGCATGAGCTGTGTTCCGTGATTTCCGGCCAAGTTAAGCTTCATTTCAAGTAACCGTGGCTGTTAGTATTGTTTTTGAACCTTGGTTGTTCTTACCTTGAGCTAGGCTGAACTGTGAGGTTAATCTGGCTGTGTTTTAAATCTTCGGCCGTGAGCCGTTGAGCTTGAACCAAAACTGATTTTCTTAGGTATCTTGGCATATTAGAGCCTCTCTTTTGGCTTCTTGCGTGTTATCTCCACCCTGAGCTGTTGGACATGAGTTGGGCCTCAACTATGGTGTGAGCTTCTCTGACTATGAGGATTGAGAAATTCGAATTTAGAATTTTCGACTTTTCAGATTTCAGATTTTGAGATTTTTGGTGAAATCTGATTTGAGAATTTTAGATCTCTCGTGAGAGTTGTTCAGATTTTAGTTCGGGGTTATCTGGTGAAATCTGTGCGAGATTTGGGACTTTAGATAGAAATCTGATTCCCTAGCATTTATAAGTGAAACGCTGTCATTTAGGGTGAAATCTGATGTTCCCGAGTGTTTTTGAGAGCTACCGCGAACTTTTGGTGAACGATGTCGTTTTGGTGATGTGATGGTCCCCGTTTGAACAAAGGAACTTAGCAGCCGCTGGTTTAAAAAAAAGCAATTAAAATTTTCAGCGCTGCTTTGAGCTGCAATAGCTCGTTGTTCTTGAACATATATAGACTTACAGAGCACCGGAGACAGATCTGGTATGATTTAAAAATCATGCGGAAAATACCAGAACTGAATCCTATATTTTAAAACAACTCAAACAGATTTATGTACAACAAAAATCTGTTCAAGACTCGTGCTTGTGTGCTGCTGAAATGTTATGCGATGCTAAGTAAAGAGCAAGTGCTGATTTGTTATGCGTGCGTGCTGATGTCTGTTTATGCGTGTAGCGTGCTAAAGTAAATATGCAATACTGTATGAATAACAGAACACGATACACAGCATATTTGTTTATGGAAGTTCGGATATCAACATCCTACATCTCCCCTTCTTCCACCTCGGAAGGCTCCACTAGAAGATTTGATCTTACAACTGCGTGTACAGACCCAATCCCACAACCAGCAGCTGTGAGAACTCCTAGACTCCACAAATTGCACAACAGCCGCAGCTGTGTGACTGACTACATACACAAGAGTTTTACGTCTTCATGCTTGGACGGGAACTGTGAACATATTTCGAGATTCATTCACAAACAGATGTGAATGAATCCGGGTGTGTGAGATTGATACATTGTAGCTTTCAAACTCTCTGTTTTTCTCACACACGAGGGACAAGCTCTAACAAGCTAATCTAGACTCAGCAATCAACTCTCGTGAAAGCTCTTCTCTAATGGCGGTCGATTGCTTCGTCTATCTCTTCATTTTTCCCTCTGTTGGTGCACTGTGTATTCAATATATTTTTGCCACACTTATGTAGATGCACCAACGTCGTCTCTCAACTGGACGACCTCTCGACAGTACTCAGCAGGACTCTTCTTCAATTGGCGTTGCCTCGAATATATAGCCTTTGTTGATTTTCTTTCCGTTGGAAAGCTTCCAAAACTGTTCAGCGCTTCAGATGGCTATCTTGTCTTCTTTCTATTTTAGTGCAATGCTTCTCTGTAAAGTACTGTCATGGGAACAGTACTTGCGTCCTTTTCTTTTGCAGGCTTCTTCCGCTTTCGCCAATTGAATTGAGCTCAGCAGTTGACATTCATCTTTGATAATTCTTCGTAAGTTGTCAACTGCTTCGCTGCTGATTTATCACTACGACTGCTGCGCTTTGCTACTTCTTCGATTCTTTGCGCCTGGAATTCTTGCGACTGGACATTGTATAAAGCAACAGCTGATTCAAATAATCTCTTCGACTGGATGCTGCTGTTGCTTGCGTCTGGTTCATCAAATGCTTCGCCTGAATCTTCTTCAACAACAATAGATTGCGTCTGGATGTCTTTGCGTTGCGACTGGATCCACTGTAGCTTCGACTGCTGAAATAACAACGCAAAGTCTTCCTGCTGAATCTATATTGCAAGAGCAAAACGCTGTCGTATCAACTTATGTAAACGACATCGTTTTGCAATCGCTCTTCTCCAAATAGCATCTGCTGAATGCACTGTAGCTCCCTGCTGAATTTCCTCCTCTACGACGTCGCTTCTCTTTTGCGTCTCTCTTCATCTGCTGATTCTCCAACACGACGTCGCATCGTCTTTTGCGCTTAGCTTCGTCTGCTGAAATCCAACTGCTGATTGTGATGATATCAAGGCTGATGTCATCACAGCTCATTCCATATCTAGCGCATCTCTTCTCATCTGCTGAATCTTCCTGCTGATCGCTGTGGCTTCCTGCTGAATGATGACGTCAACTGCTGAATTTCCTCCTCTACGACGTCGCTTCTCTTTTGCGTCTCTCTTCATCTGCTGATTCTCCAACACGACGTCGCATCGTCTTTTGCGCTTAGCTTCGTCTGCTGAAATCCAACTGCTGATTGTGATGATATCAAGGCTGATGCCATCACAGCTCATTCCATATCTAGCGCATCTCTTCTCATCTGCTGAATCTTCCTGCTGATCACTGTAGCTTCTGCTGAATGATGACGTCACTGCTGATGTCATCTACGTTTTACGCTCCAGCTGATCTCTTCATCGCTCCAGCTCCAGCTTGCGATTCTTCTTCTTCTTGAATAGCGACTGTTGATAGATTCATCAACAGTACTTATAA
>KV010706.1:17437-47090 GCA_001598015.1 Dorcoceras hygrometricum | reverse complement strand
TCACTGCAAACCAATTGAATCCTTCTTTTTCAACTAAAATAGTTCGGTTTTGTGCATCAGATTTTACTTTTAAACTAGAGTAGCACTTTTAAAGGATTTCTTTTGCATATTGATTAAACGTGTTTCTTTCCATTTTATTTTAAATTCATATATATATAGGGTGTTAGCCGCATCATGCATCATAATTTGCAAATTAAAACACTTTCCAAAAATCGAGCGGTGCTCTCTCTAAGAAACCGTGAAAAAGCGCTTCAAAGTTTTTAAGGAGAAAAGCGGTGTGTTCGTGAATTGCTAAACTTCATCTGCGATTATGTTACAGAATCCAGGCAAGTAAACTCTGTTTCTTGCTCACTCAGTGAAAGCATTTATTCAATTCTATTTGCATGATTTTTGATGTTTAAAGTATGGAAGATAGCTACGGCTGTTCTTCAAAACCAGAAAAGTTCATGCTCTGTTTTTTTATAAAGGTACGTGTTTACTATGTTTTGATCCAGAAAATTTTTAGAAAATTGTTTGATGATGTTCGTCTAGTAGTTTCTTGATTATTCTTCAGATACTTCATCGAAGTAGCTTACAAGTAGCTTATTCAATCATTTCCAGAAATATCTTGAGATATTTTGATTTCTTCAGACAAAGGAAACATCGTTATTCATGTTGATTCTTATGGTTAAGTCTGAAGTCTGGTTCTTAAACCACCACTGATATTCTACGTTGAAAATATTCTAAATATAGATTTCAGCAGTTGCATTGTTTCGCCATCAGCTGTTGATATTGTTTTGTCATCAGCTGTTGCATTGTTATTGTTCAACTGCTGTCAGCTATTGCATTGTTTCGTAATCAGCTGTTGCATTGTTCATGTTCAGCTGTTGTCAGATCTTGTATCAATAGTATTCAGCTGTTGTCAGCTGTTGCTTTAGTCATGATTAGCTGTTGCGTTGTTAGTGCTCAGCTGTCGTCAGCTGTTGCATTTTTATATTTGGTGTTCAGCTGTTGGTTGTTCAACAACTGAATTCTTCCTTTAAGTTGTGTTGACATCTGACGTTGACCAACAGAAATTTGAATAGTTTTACTTCGTTTTGACGTTCATATTCAATCAGCTGTTACCTGTTCATTTCTTCATTTTTCTTCAACGGATAACGAAATTTCAGATATAAGTTCCTTATTCATTTCTGCTTTGATTCGAAAGATTTATTTGATTCAATTGACAGATTCAAGTAGAGCTTTTATTCAGTTTTCATCTTCGCAAGCATTACAGAGAATCTCGAAGTGTTTCAGAACATCATTGAACAAACGAAAACCAGTAAATCGTACTAGAAAGAAAGAAAACAGATTTACGAAAGAAATAAAGAGCTGAAAGATTATGTTTATGAAAAGTTTTTAAGCTATGACTTTGGCAACAAATGGTCCCCAGAGGAAGGGTGAGTGTGCGGCTGACGAACCGTGTGCCCTTTCAACCAGGGAGGATAAGGATTACATATTGACGGATCTGTATACCCCTTCACCATGAGCTAAATGGTAAGAGACTGATATCAGGAGTTTGATCAAGCGAATTGGACCAAATGTACAAGTGTCTTTGTCATAATTTCAGAAAATGAAAGAAGAGCGCAAGCTCTGCAGAAAGTTTAAAGAAAATGTTTTCAGAATATTATTATGTGTTATGCTTTCAGTTTCTTTCAGATTCCTCAGTTGTTCATATTTCGCTTATTTATTCTAAGCGTATTCAGATTCCAGTTATAGTATCAGCTTCTATTGTTTGTATCGCATGATTTCGTTACTTCCAGACTTTACCTGCTGAGCCCCTAGGCTCACTAGTTTTCATTGAGTGCAGGTAATCAGCAGTAGGGAGCTGGATGGGGAGTGCTGATCGGATGATGTGTTTATCGTGGACATCAGATTTTGTTCCTTTCTGATTCAGATTTTGTTGTACAGAAACTTTAGCTATAGTTTTGTATTGCATCAGATTTCTAGTTCAGTTGTTTTGTAGAAATCTGTACAGACTACATGTTTGAGAGTGTATTGTGGTTTCGTTTAAAATCAACAGATTTCTATCAGCTTTTGGTTCTAATTCAGCACCTGTTTTTATTCCTATCAGATGTTGTTCCGCACTTTGTTATTACATCCATATGTGCATCTAGTTCCGCGTTTTCATTTACCCTCACAGCTGATTGTCTTCATTGTTCACGAATTGTGTTTATTCGCAATTTAACCCAGAAATTTTAGTAGCGACCATTATGTTATCAAGATTGAAATTTTAGACCTTTCAATTTGAACCCCAATCTTTTAAATTTCTTTTAAGAAAAGTTCGGTCGTTACAAAGAGGCCCAGAAACAATCAGCTGAAAAAACTTCGAGCCTCAATTCTGTCAGCTCTCAGCTTGCAGAAATAGTTGCTCATCTCAAAAGAGCTGGTGATGTCAAAAAGGGGGATGCTGGTAGCAGCAGCAGCAGAAAAGGTGAAAGTAGCAGTGGTGACAGATACAAAGACAGCAGTGGCAAGCGCAGATGGGTTTGAGTCGTTGTTTTCAATTTTTAAGAAGTTGTCTTAAGAAGATCTATCAGTTCTTGTACATAGCATGTTTCGTTAATTAATAGAAGAGAATTTTTGCTGCTAAGTTTTGTCATCACCAAAAAGGGGGAAATTGTTAGGAATAAAATTTGAGTTTTGGTGATAACAAATACAAGAAACTGATCCAGATTACAACCGTAAGATGCAGAGCTGAACAGAACATCTTATGACATAACAGAACAACTCAGAGCGTGTTGATCACCCAAGAGTGGCAGATCAGATCAGAACGTTGTATATCAGCTCAGAGTATGTCAAACAGTTTACGGCGATGCATTTCAGCTTAGAGAAATAAGTACAGTTTACGACATAGCTACTCAGCTCAGGATGATGCAGATCAACTTAGAACAAGTTAAATAGCTTAGAGAAAGTAAATTAATTCAGATAAGTCAGTTTCAGCTCAGAGCATGGAGATCAGCTTAGAGAGTCCCGATTCAAACCAGGACACACAGATCATCTTAGAGCTTCACTTTTCAGTTCAGGCCAAGAAAAACAGGTTAGAGTCATTCAGAATAGTTCAGATTAAATCTTCGAGATCGGAACAGTATTTTAGTTCAGTAATCAGCTTAGAGAAGATTCAAATTGGAGCTTAGTATAGAGAACAGCTTACAGCTTAGAGCGGAAACAGCACAGAGAACAACTCAGATCTCAAGAACAACTTTCAGTTTAGAGCATATATCAGATCTTGAAGAGATAAGTCACAGTTCAATATTGATGTTATCAGTTTACAGAACAGCTCAAAGTAACGTTTCCAAATCAGCTCAGAACTGTATGTCAGATCAGACATGAAAAAGACCAAGTTTAGCACAGATCAGCTCAGACAGTTTTGGATCAGATCTCAAGGGCAGATTACAGTTTTCACATAACAGCTCAGAGCCTACAAGCATTCAGATCACGTTTATATAAAACAGCTCAGAACATGCAGATATCATTTTGGACGTGATTCTATCAGATCAGATTAAATCAAATCATATGCTTATTAACTGCCACAATTATCGAAAGCTATATTTGGACTTAACGGCACCTTTCCTGTGATTTGGGTAGAATAAATGGCAAGTTCTTCGTAGAATGAAAGAAATCAACTAGTAGGTACAACATATTACTTTCAGATTGATTGAACTGGAAATCTCTATATATACAAGATGATGAACAGAAGCAAACAAGAACATTTTGAACACTGTCTATTGAATCACAACGCTTTGAACCTTGATTTTCAAACACTCAAGCTACATATTGTTAAGCTGCAGAATTCACGTTGCTCAAAATCACACTGTTCATCATCACCTTCGTTATAACCTACAGTCAAAAGCCTTACATTTATTCATTCGTGTTGTAACCACTCTGTAGTATTGAGTCTTGATTTTAAATAAAAAAATAGAGAGCATATAAAGCGTGAAAGCTTAACCAGCTTAGAAGCTGTCATTGTATTTGCAGAACAGATTACACATCTGTTTCTGTCGTGGTATTGCTAGGAGTTCTTGCAGCTTGTGAGCTGTCGGATCGGGTTAGAGCAGGAGCTGCTGTAATCAAATCTTCTAGTGGAATCCTTCCTGTTCAAGGAAGAAGGGGAGAATTAATATTTTAAGCTCTGAACTTCCATAAAAAAAATCTTGTCCCTTTTACTTTACTGCACTATTTTTACGGCTTTGATTTACTGCTTACAGCTTTCGATATTCTATATTTGTTCACTATTTGATCGGGTTCATTCCACACAATTTCTTGTTACTCGAGAATACATTAGCACACTGCGATCCTCCAAAGCTGGTAACTCAGCTTAGTGGCAGCCGAAGGTTTTAAAATATTTTATAAAGGAGTTTTCGGAAAATTGGTGAAGGAGTCCATTCAACCCTCCCCCCTTCTGAACTCACGAGTTCTATTTAAACTGTAGTTTCGATCCAAATTATGTAGTTCATTCCAGAAGATATTCCATTGAGTTAGGATCGTATGGGTTCAAACAGGGAGTTATTTGGTTGAGAGATGATTTAGTTATGATTTTGTTTGGTTTTGTTGTCCAGTTTACCAGCCTGTGCATGAACAATGGGGTATTTGTGCCTAACACTTGACAGGTATGGTTCCAGATAAGGACGTGAATGCCATATCAGCCTAGTACTATGGTTTGATGGAGTTTGACCAAGTGACTTGAGGATGAGGAGTCACAGTCTCGAAGGAGCCACAGTTTGGAAACTGAGTTCGCAAGAAAAATTATTAAGAGATGCTATTTTATGCTTTTAAATCCATGAAATTATTTGATTACACTTATTTTGAATTGCACGTGGTTGTATATTTAGTATCCGTTATTTACAAACTTTGTATTTGTTGAGTATTAGACTCACTACGGTTGTCTGGTGCAGATGAGCTTGAACTGGGGACTGAGAGACATGAGCTGATTACAGTCCAGCATGGAACACACCCCAGCGACCTTTCGTTTTCCTCATAGATCACTTTTTGGTTAAAACATTTTTCTATGGCATGAGATTTTTAAAAAAAAAAATTGGTTTAAAACTCCCTCAAACTATATTCTTTTTCTAGTAATATAAAATGCGGAAATTTTTGTTTTGTAAATGGAAGCTTCAATAAAAACTCACTAATGTAAAATTCAAAGAAATAAAACAAATTTGTGGAACCGAAGAAATAAATTCAGTATAAATCATTTAAATTGTGCTACGAAACCTCAACTTCAAAAATAAATATGTTCTCCACAAAATGTACTGAAACCTACGCATAATAAATATATTCTCTAATATCAGCGGAAAAATACAAGGTTGCTGGGAAGGTGCCAAACTGAACTGCCATCTGCTCAAAGGTCCTGCCCCTCGGCCTCAGTCTCTGCGTCATCTGTACCAATCAAACTTAGTGAGCCTAGGGGCTCAACAAGTACATAATGAAAGATAGCAAGTACAAAGTAATACAAGCGCATGCATTAAAATAATCAGTACTCAAATAATTTTCTCAAACTTTAAATGCCTTTAAATGCATAAGAAACATCAGCTCAAAACATTCTCCTTAAAATTCATCCATAGGCAATAAACTCATAAAATAAAAAGATTTTCTAGTGAACATCGTTTCTCGATTGTGGTCCCTAAATCTCAAGTCGCCTGATCAAGCTAAATAATATCATGGTACCAGGTTGGAAAGGTACCCCATTACTTTTGTGGAGCCTAGTCCTCTCAAGTGTAAAGGCACTCCGGTACTTATCTGAAGCCCAATACGTGTCAAGTTGATATGGCCAAACGGGACGTCTCCCGACCCCATATTTGTCGTGTTGATATGGCCAACGGAACGTCTCCCGGCCCAATATTGGTCAAATTTAGAACACCACAGCCAAGTCCTATCATTCAAAATATTTTCATCATTTACTCGATTTTCAGCCTCAAAAATTATTTCCTCATACCTCATGCCTCAATATAAACTTCATGCCTCAAAAGTAAAATATTTCTCTTTTCTTCAAAATTACGTAAAAACTGCATATTGTATAAGAATCTCAAGGCTACTCAAACTTCATAAAATATATTAAAATCATCATTTTATATTTTTCATGACACTGGGCTGCCCCTAGAACTCAAAATCCAATCCGAATACACAGATCAGCTCGCACTAATCAACTCAAATTGCAGGGTTCAGCTTACGGTAACCTGGACATTGTACCACGCAGTTCAGCTCAGACCTAAACAGCTCAACTTAGGCGAACAGATCACGCATTCCCCTCTCAGCTCGTACTACTCAGGTCAGCACGTCTACCCAGATCATCTCGGGGTTTCGGTCAAGATCACGCACTGGAAATAGCTCAGAGCACTCGATCAGTTTAGAGTACGCAGATAAGATCAGGGATTAGGATCATACCGTGCATTAAAAAATAGCTCAGATCACTCGATCAGTTTACGGTACGCAGATCAGCTCGCAACCCAGAACAGCTTAGGGTTCTCTACTTAGCTTACGACTGTTAACTCAGCTCGTGGGGTCAACTCAGCTCGCCGGATCTACACTTCTTACGGGATACAAATCAGCTTACGGGGTCAAATCAACTTACGGGGGTCAACTCAGTTTAGGACAGTCAACTCAGCTTAGAACGGTCAACACAGCTTAGGATGGTGAACTCAGCTTCGGACGGTCAACTCAGCTTACGGGTTAAGCTTACGCTCATAGAGGGAAAAACATCTTACGACTCAACAGCTTACAGAATCCAGATTACAGAAAACAACTTACGGCTCAAGCATGAGTAACAGCTTACGAACCAAGTTTACAGAAAACAACTTACACCTCAACAGCTTACAAAACCCAGAATCCACGTCCGACATCTGGCCCTTCTTCCTCGACTCCAAGAGCCCTTAGACTCTGCTCTTAAACACAACCATCCTCAGGTTAGTCTCAACAGTCAACAAACCCTCGACTCTTTCCCACGACTAAACTTCTAAGCAGCCTCATCATGCTTAAAAAAAATGTCTCATAACCTCAAATTCGTAGCCTCAAAATCAAAAAACCGAAGACTTAAAGAATAAGACTCACACAGTAATGTGAATGAAAGGTGCATTCAAAGGAAGATTTTGTACTTGAATTGCATTGAAAACTTAAAGACGCGTGTCACGAGGCTGGACGGGATGAAGAAATCCGGGAACGCCACTGATTTTTGCTCTGGAAAGCTCTAAGCTAAAAGCTGAATGGGGCGAAAAGAAGGGAGGGGCGGCACTACAAGGAAAACTAGGGTTCTCTCTCTCTTTCTTTTTGTTTTTTGAAACAAAAGCGTGCAACGTGTGCGAATATACAGGGCGAGATCTTATTTATATACAAGGAAATAAGGTGTTTAAATTTGTTAAAAGACTAGAGATAAGGCTGCTACTCGAAAATTTTTATCTCCTTCCCTTGTTTAAACTTCAAAATTTTGGAAAAAATATGAGGTTAAAACTTGCTAAAAAAATATGAGCATTTAATATTTTCCTACTATGAAATTCCCAAAGCATAGTGAGTGACCTCAAAATTTATTTCATAAAAATCACTTTTACCAAGGTGTTCCCATCATCTCCATTCCTGCCTCATAGCACATGTACTAAAATTCTAAAAAAGGTACTCGTCATAAAATAATTTAAATAACTAATATGGTAGAAATCAAAGAGTAAAGTAAATATAGATATTAGAATAAATGAAAATAATACTAAGGAATATGATTTCTAATAGGGAAAATTTCTAGACGTTACAATACTCTCCCCTTACAATAATTTCATCCTCAAAATCCGAAAAATTACCGAAGAGTTCTAGGTAGCGTTACTTGATGTCGGTCTCTACCTCCCACGTAGCTTCCTCCTCACAATGATTCAGCCACTGGACTTGACCATGGGAATGGTCTGATTGCGTAGCTTCCTATCCTCTCTGTCTAAGATCCGAGTAGCTCGCTCGTCGAAAGTCAACTGCGGTGATACCTGAAGTGGATCGACACTCAGCACATATGAGGGGTTCGGAACATATTTCCTAAGCATGGAGATGTGAAGACGTTGTGTACGGCTGGTAGGCTCGATGGTAGGGCTATGCGATAAGCTAACATCCCCACTCTGTCTAAGATCTTGAAAGGTCCTATGAATCTAGGTGTTAGCTTCCCCTTATTTCCAAACCTCATTAAACCCTTCATAGGAGCAACATTCACAAAAACAAGGTCCCCAAACGCGAATTCTTAACTCCCTCCTCCTTAGATCAGTCACTCTTCTGCCGACTCCAGGCAGCTCTCATCCTATTCCTGATCCTCGTCACTATGTTTGTCGTCTGTTGAACTATCTCAGGGCCCATTTCTATCCGCTCACCTACCTTGTCCCAATGGATGGGCGATCTACGTCTCCTCCCATAAAGTGCCTCATAATGTGACATGCCGATGGATCCTGAAATCTGTTTTTGTAGGTGAACTCTACTAAAGGTAGTTTGGCTTCCCAACTTCACTAAAATTCAATAGCACAATCTCGCAGTTGGTTCTCTAGTACGTGGTTCACTCTCTCAGTCTGTCCATCTGTCTGGGGGTGAAATGCGGTACTGAACTGCAGCTTCATCCCCAAAGAGGTGTGAAGACTCCTCCAGAACGCTAATGTGAATCGTGTATCTTTGTCTGACATGATCGAGACTGGTATCCCATGCCGTCTAACAATCTCCTAAATGTACAGCTCCGCGTACTATGTCATAGTGAATGTGGTGTTCACCAGGAGAAAATGTTCCGACTTGGTGAGTCGGTCCACAATCACCCATATTGTTGGATCTGTTTTTACAGATCAAAATCTTAGTTTTTAATAACACAAAATCTGTTATATTTACTAACGGTTTGTACTAAGTGTGCAGCTAAGGGAATAGCAAAAATGCAATTTCAGAGACATATGAAGGAATTCGGCCAAAATGCGGCTTATGTCACGACGTAGTAGTGAGTATTGATCGTTGGCCCGTTTTGGAGGGAGTAGCACCGGTCTCGGGTGAAAGTATTCAAGCTCATCCCGAACCTTCCGAGCTGGATGAAGAGAAATATAGCAGCTCAGCAACGAGTTGGTACAGCAGAGGATATCCAAGCTAGATCAGTAAGGGGACGCCCAAGCTGGTCTAGCATAGGACAACTTAGCTGGTGCAGTGAGGGGAAGCCCGAGCTGGTCCAGCTAAGGACAACCAGATCGTAGAGGACACCCAAGCTGGTTCACCAGCTTGAAGCAAGAGCATGTTCAGATCAGTATTGAAAAGAAGTAATTGTAATGAAGAAGCGACCAGCTCGGAGACCAGCAAAGAGAAAAACCAGCCCAGCGACCAGCTCAGAGAACCAGCTCAAAGCAAAGAAGTTTGACACAAGTATTGTGGAGATTATATTGCGAAGTTCAAACTGATTTGTTGTATTTTCAAATACGCTATTCACAGAGCTCAGAAGTCGGCAATGGTTGCTGTAGCGCATTTAATGAAAAGGAGCTTAAAGTCAACAAAGCCTGCAAAAGCACTAAAAGCAAAAGGACACAAGGTACAACTTTGTCAGAACTTTTCAGAAGCCTTTACAACGGCTACATCCTTGTGTCCAACGGATACAATTGCAAGAGGCTTTATATACATCAAGCAGCAAGCATCAGAATGGTAGAGAATGGGAAGACAACGAGTTATCAGCTTGAAGAAGCACTTCCCAGTGTGTGAGAAAACAAAAGAAAGAGAGAGCTTACACTGTATATTTCTCACACACATATTCACTCACATATAAGATCAGTGAGCTTAACAGAATAATTGAGTGAATCATAAACACAAATCATTGTGTTGTCTTTTGCACATAGACGTTAAAGAAGTGTGGGTTGTCTTTCGCACTGAGACGTAAAAGAAGTATGTATAGCCTTTCTCACTGAGTCGTTAAAGAAGTGTTGTTAGTCACACAGCTTGCGGGCTTAGTGTGCGGTGGTAGATGCTAGGAGTTCTTGCGGCTGCGGGTCGTAGGAGTGGGTTGCAGCGAGGGTCGTTGTAATCAAAGTTTTCTAGTGATATCATTCCCGGTTGCAGAAGAAGGGGAGATGTAGGAGATTGAGCTCCGAACTTCCATAAACAAATCAGCATATCGTCGTTACTGCATTTACAGCTTTCTGCATCTACAACGCATACATTTTTTAAACCAGCTTTAATGTTTCAATTTAGAGAGGGTAGTTCAGGTTTATTTTCGCATGATTTTTGTCATACCTGATCTGATTCTCGGTGCTCAAAACCTTTCAAGAACATGTGCTATTGCAGCTCAAGATAAATAACCAGATCGCTCGTGCTTTCATCGAGCTGGTTAGAACGACCAGCTAGAACCAGGCTTTTGCACCGCTCCGATTTAGCGCCGAGCTGGTTCAACCATAATGCGATCCGGTTTGAGTTGCGTGCTGGTATTTATGTCTAAATATATTAAGAAACACGTAATTTGTGGGGTTGATGTCAAGGCTGTGTGAGAGCCAACGTGAGCTGTGGCAGAGCTCACGAAACACGGACACCGCCAACGATAAATCGATCCTATCAATTGGTATCAGAGCAGGTGGTTCTTGAAAGAGAATTTTAAATTGAGAATTTTTAAGGTTTTAAAATGTGACACCCAAACCCATGGTGTCACGAATTGAAAGAGATTAAAGAAAGAAGGACTGAACGGCATTTTTTTATAAGCTGTATTTCTTATAACTTAGAAAAATTTCGAAACACAAACACAAATCCGACATACACACGTTCGGCGCCTAGTACTGAAATTTTACGGAAACAGATTTCATATATATACTGCAAATGCGATATTACAACATCTGAAATTCTATATGAATTTACTACTGTTGCAATAGATCTAATACAGATATCTAAGATAAAATGTGAGACCTGGAAAGTGTATTAAGGATTAATTGTTGAATTAATCGAGTTTTAGTGATTTCTGGTGATTCAGATTTCATTTTTGAACATTTGAGTTGCATTTTCGGGTTGAGAATCACATTTGGAACAATTCTGGAAATTTTGAGATTTTCGAATTTTGGTGAAATCTGGTAGCAGATTTGATGACGTAAGCATCGCGTGTTAACGGTGTGGATGACGTAAGCGTTGCTGGTTTGAGAGATCGGTTTGAAGTTGGGAAATCTGGGCGTTTAGCGTTGTGGCGCGTTTTTCTTCATACGCCGTCGTTTCATGAGATCTGTTTTGCGCTAAGGTGTAGAGATCTGGTTCTAGCGTGTATTTTGTTAAGGCTTGAAACGCTGTCGTTTGGATAAGTAAGAACGGTGTCGTTTTGCTTAGCGCTTGCGAGAGATCTGTTTTTGCGTGAGATCTGTTTTTGCGTGAGATCTGTTTTGCATGAGATCTGTTTGTGTATTGCGAGTTGTGAGAACAGATGTCAACGATTGGTCAACTCTCCTGTAGCGTGTTTTAACGTTTGGCGATTGGACCAGATTTGATGACGTATGTAGATTTCTCCCGCGTTGTTGTGTTAGTGTTAGCGTGTTACCAGATTTCAGCGCTTGTTTGGGCAACCAGCTTTCAGTGTCCAGCTTTTAGCGCTAGCATTCAGATTTCACCTGTGCGACGTCGTTTTGGTTGCCGCGTTGTTTGTGTTCAGATTTCACCGTGTTTTAGCGCCTGCGTTGGTTTTTGTGGAATATGTTGTGCATTTAGAAGTCTTGAAAGCTGTTTCTGTCGGTGGAATAATTTAACAGATCCCTCGCGCCTATTTATTAGAAGCGTTGGCTTCGTTGTAATTCACCAGATCCCATACTTAGCAAATAATTCTTATCTTCGTTCTCTGTTTTCCAAACCCTCGACTACTGTTCGCCGTGAGCTTCTCCGGTAGATTCCCGTCGATTCCGGCCACCATTTTTCACGTTCGAGGTAGTGTTGGACTCCTCTTGGAAAGCTCTTTCATCTCGTACCCATTTTGGAAGCTATAGTTGGCTGGATTGTAAGCTCGAAGCTGCTGTTTTCTTTCGTGCGTTTCGTAGTTGCAGGTAGCTTTTCGATTTAACTTTGAAATCTTGTTTCCAGCCTTGGATTAAGCTTCCTGTTGAGTTGTTTGGGTAGGGTTGAAGGCTAGTTGTGCATATGAATTTCCATCCGTGAGTTTTTATGTTTAGGTCGTGAGAATTAGTGAGAAGGCCGTGAGATTTATAGGCTTTTCCTGAAATCTGTGCATCGTATGTTTGGCAGATTTTGTGCAGGCCGTGTTTTGCTTCCACCTTCAAGGAATCTGAATTGTTGGTAATTGTTGCTCGTAAGGTACGGATTCGAGGTTGTTACAGCGTGAGGTTGGCATGAGTAAATGCAGTGATGGCTGCCCGTGAGCGGGAGTTTGAGTTTTTGGAGCAGAGCTCGATGACTGTGCGCGAGTATGCTCGCAAGTTTTCTGCATTGTTGGCTTATGTTCCGCATGTTGCTGGCCGGGAGAGGGCCAAGAGTACCAGATTCGTGGAGGGCTTGAATGAAGAGTTGTACCAGAGTGTCTTGACGAGAAGCCCAAGTCGTATGCTGAGGCCGTTGATAGTGCTATCAACATTGAGGAGGGCATGAGGAGCCGTCGTACACGTAGAGCACAGGTAGCGCAGGCATTGCAGGGCGGTAGACCTGTTGGTCAGGGAGATCAGTCGTCTCAGAGTTCTCAGTCCGCTCATTATCCCCAGCAGCAGCAGCAGGTGGCTCAGCAGTCCGGCCGCCAGAGGTTTCGACCCTGCGGTCAGCAATTCAAGAAAAAGTCTGGTTCAGGGTCTTCCGGTTCAGGCAAATCGAGTAGCAGCGGTTCTCGGACTGAGTTTTGTGGCTTTTGCGGTGGAAAGCATCCTTCCACGCAGTGTGTAGGTGTGCAGGGCTCCTGCAACCTTTGTGGTCAGTACGGGCATTTTGCGAGAGTGTGTCCGTCAGCTGGATCACAGCAGACCGCGGCCCAGCCTCAGGGTCGTGGAGGTCAGTCTAGGGGCCGTTTTCAGCAGTTTCAACAGTTTCAGCAGCCCCGTTTGGGTGAGACTCCATTTAGACCGTTTCAGCAGCCTGGCCCTTCGCGCTTTGGGCAGTCGTCTCAGCCTTTCTTCCCAGGACCCCAGCATGCTCAGGTTAACGCCATCACGAGGGAGCAGGCCGAGGAGATACCGAGCCGGGTGATTAGAGGTACATGTCTTGTCTTTGACTTTCCTGCTCGTGTGTTGTTTGACACCGGTGCATCGCATTCGTTTATTTCTGATTCGTTTGTTGTTGAGCATGGTCTGTGTACCGTCCCTGTGCACGATGTTGTTTCTGTTTCTACCCCTGGTGGTATGAGCCTGTTCTCCCAGGAGGTTTTGTTGGATGGTGTGTTGCGGTTTGGTGAGCATGTTTTCTTAGCAAACTTGATCCGTTTGATGCTTTGGGATTTTGATTGCATAGTTGGGATGGATGTGCTATCCAACTATAGGGCCTCCGTGGACTGCTTTCATGGGATTGTGCGCTTTAGGCCTTTGTCTGGCGAGAAGTGGGACTTCTACGGCTAGGATTCACGATCGAAGATTCCGTTGGTTTCCGTGATGGAGATATTTAGCTTGTTGTCTCTGGGAAATGCTGGCTTTATGATCTACACTTTGGATGCGTCTTCTTCTTCCAGTGTTCATCTTAGTGACGTTCCCGTGGTGCGACACTTCCCCGACGTGTTTCCGGAGGAGATTCTTTCCTCCGAGGCGGGAGATAGACTTCAGCATAGAGCTGGTGCCTGGCATAGCTCCGATTTCGCGTGCTCCTTATCGTCTGGCGCCTGCGGAGTTGAGAGAACTCAAGGAGCAGTTAGATGATTTGCTGGAGAAAGGTTTGTTCGCCCTAGCATGTCACCGTGGGGAGCGCCCATCTTATTTGTGAAGAAGAAGGATGGCTCAATGCGGATGTGCATTGATTTTCGCCAGTTGAATAAAGCCACTGTCAAGAACAAGTACTCGTTGCCGAGAATCGATGATCTGTTTGATCAGTACAAGGTTCTGCGGTGTATTCAAAGATTGATCTTCTTTCAGGGTACCATCAGCTCAGGGTGAGAGAACAAGATGTCGCGAATACTGCGTTTCGTATGAGGTACGGACATTTTGAGTTTTTGGTGATGCCGTTTGGGTTGACCAACGCGCCTGCAGTCTTTATGGATCTGATGAACCGGGTTTTTAGAGAGTTCATAGACCAGTTTGCTGTTTTTATTGACGACATCTTGGTTTACTCGAAGACTCCGAGGGAGCACAAGGAGCACTTGGAAATGGTTCTTCAAAGGTTGAGAGAGCAACAGTTGTATGCGAAATTTTCCATGTGCGAGTTTTGGTTAGATTGCGTGGTATTTCTGGGTCATGTCATTTCAGTGGATGGCATTTCTGTGGATCCCAGTAAAGTGGATGCTGTTTTGAGCTGGGAGCGACCGAGAAATATGTCTGAGATTCGCAGTTTCTTAGGTCTGGCTGGCTATTATCGTCGCTTCATTGAGGGATTCTCTAGTATAGCGAAGCCGATGACCCAATTGACCCAGAAGGATAGGCGGTTTGTTTGGACTGAGCAGTGTGAGAATGCGTTTCAACTGCTCAAGGAAAAGTTGACTACGGCGCCTGTGTTGGCTCTGCCGTCCGGATCAGGTGGTTTTGTTGTTTGTTCTGACGCTTCGCTTAATGGATTGGGTTGTGTGTTGATGCAGAATGGTAGAGTCATTGCGTATGCCTCGCGGCAGTTGAAACCGCACCAGACTCGTTACCCAGTTCATGACTTGGAGTTAGCAGCGGTGGTCTTTGCGTTAAAGATCTGGCATCACTACCTGTATGGAGAGCAGTTTGTGGTGTACTCCGACCACAAAAGTTTGCAGTATCTGTTCTCGCAGCCTGACTTGAACATGAGACAGCGTCGGTGGATGGAGCTGCTTAAGGACTTTGATTGTGAGATTAAATGCCAGCCTGGGAAGTTGAACGTAGTGGCTGATGCTTTGAGCAGGAAGGCTAGTGAGATGCTTGCGTCGTTATACATCTCCAAGGACCAAGATCATCTTAACACTACGGGTTGGAGATTTTACCCGGCTGAGGATTGTGTAATGGTTTCATCGTTTCAAGTGGAACCGCAGATTGTTTCCAGCATTTGAGCAGCTCAGAGGACCGATCCGTCTATCCACGAGTTGAAGTTGAAAGTCAGGGCTGGCGAACTTGAGGACTATTCCGTCTCGTCCAATGGTTGCTTGAGGTTTCGTGGCAGGTTGGTTGTGCCCAATTTGATTGATTTGAAGGAGGAGATCCTTCGTGAGGAGCATTGCAGCAGACATAGTGTTCATCCTGGTGCACGGAAGATGTACCATGCTTTGAAGCCGCACTTTTGGTGGGCTGGCCTGAAGAGTGACGTTGCTGGTTTCGTTGCTCGTTGTTTGAATTGCCAGATGGTAAAGGCCGAAAGGATGAGACCTGGTGGTTTGTTGCTGAGTTTAGAGGTGCCCCAATGGAATTGGGAGAAAATTGCGATGGATTTCGTAACTCATCTGCCTCGTTCCAGCTGAGGATGCGACGCTATTTGGGTAGTTATCGACCGTTTGTCGAAGTCTGCACACTTCATTCCCTATGGGATGACCTTCTCGTTGAAGAAGATGGCGAAGCTGTACGTTGATTTTGTTGTTAGATTGCACGGTGTGCTTGTTTCAATCGTGTCCGACCGAGATCCGAGGTTTACTTCCAGGTTTTGGAAGAGTTTGCAAACAGCTTTGGGAACCAGATTGGCGATGAGTACCGCGTATCACCCCCAGACAGATGGCCAATCTGAGCGAACTACCTAGACGTTGGAGGATATGTTGCTGTATGGCAGGAAGTGCAGATCGCCAGCTTGTTGGGAAGAAGTGGGGGAGAAGCAGCTATCTGCCCCTGACTTTGTGCAGCAAATGAAAGATCATGTGGATCTTATTCGACAAAGGATGAAAGCTGCCCAGGATCGCCAAGCCAGTTATGCGAATAAGAGGCGTCGACTTCTTGAGTTTAAGGTTGGTGATCGTGTATTTCTCAAGGTTTCTCCGTTTCGCAGTGTGATGCGCTTTGGACGCAAGGGAAAGTTAGCCCCTCGTTACGTTGGTCCGTATGAGATTGTCGAGAGGATTGGTGTCAGGCCCCGTGCTAATTACTCACAAATAACACTTAAATAAACGCATAAACACGGAAGCTAAAATCAGGGCTTAAAAATTTTTCAAAATCATTTGGGCCTGAACGTAAAAACATACATTCAAAATATCAATAATCAAAATATAAGTTAGCTCAAACTTAAACAAATCAGGTAACCAGAAATCTCAAGTCTAATACATATCCCAAATACATAGAAACACGGGGCATCCCCTGGTTCAATACATAATACAATATACTGGGACTCATGGGAAAGGGGGTCGACCAGCTGAACCTCCACTCTGTCCAGCCTGACTACCTGAAGATCCTGCAAATGGGTAACACAGACTCAGGACACAAAACAGGAAAACAAGGTACGAGGTCAAGCCTCAGTACGAAGATCTATCAAAACAGCTAAACATACAACATGCTATAAATCAATGCTATGAATGCATGAGGTCTATCAAAGAATCGGATAGCTAGACCAGTATATCAACTGGTAACTCAAATCAAGCCTATATACCACGCACAGCCAATCAACCGGTGGAAATCATCGGTCCATGATCATCGGGGCCCGTCAGCCCATCACAGCTCGGTGGTAGACACTCGGATCCGGTAGTCACCACTCCGATGATAGCGTTGGACTTTTCGGGCACGACTCAACAATCGGCCAGTCACAACGTGGCACCCAATTAGGTCATCAAATCAATCAGTCATTCCAGGCTCAAGATGTATGCATGAATGCCGTTCAATATCAATGCTCAATGCATACAAGGCATAATACGTGAAAACAGTAGGCATAACTCAAGCAATTCAACAACTGATTCACGTAAACACATAGCAGCAATTTCACAGATTTCACAACATTGAAATATAGTCATGTTCACGCTCAAAGCTGCTAAGGGCTGCTCAATCGTACCTTTCTTCCTCAATTACCTAACAGATTCGAACAAGGCACGGCAGACACTTTCGGGATTTCTCAACTCTTTGCCCCTGGCTTCCGAACCAGTATCAGTCTAAAGAGCAAGTCTCGAAGAGTCCAGCGCCACTAAAATCGTCAAAAAAAGAAACTGGAAGCGAAGGGAATCGGCAATTGAAAGTTACGGTGAACAGTAGCTCGACGAGGGTTTGGGAAAGAAGATAAGAAATATTGGGTTCTCAATAATTCTAAGTGTTGATCAACACTTCTATATATATATATATCTCAATTCCCTCGTCTGCTGATTACCAATCCAGTCGACGTGAATCAGTAGAGATCTTCCAGTAGGTACTACCTTTCTCTTTCATTAAAACCAGCAGCAACAACCAAACGAGACATTCATGAGAAAACATCCCAAAACGACACCGTTCCAACTAACTCAAACGACGTCGTAGAGCTTCAGCAGCTGGTAACATCTATCGCTTGCAAAACAACCAAAAGCTGGTAGCAGATCTCTCCAAACAAGCACCAGTCGACTGGTTACGCAAAACACAACCAAAACGACGACGCATAAACTAATCTAAACGACGCCGTAACAGATTACGTAAGCATTGCAACTAGCAGCTGGTCACCCAGTCGCAACACCATACTCTCAACAAATCTCTCGCGACTGGTACCAGACGCAATACTCAAAACGCGGCGTTTCACTTATCAAAACAACGTCGTCTCCCAACTCTACGACTGGTTTCAAAATTCAATGCACAACCCTCCTCTACTGGATTCCACGTGCGCAACAGTGACCGCCACGCTTCATTTCCTCATTGATTCTTGCAATTGCGCGCCTGCTTTCAGCAGCAACCACCACAAGCGCAACGACTGAATTCCAAAATTCAACCAGATGCAAGCTACAGTAACTATCTAACTCAAATTCCACCAGTCGCAAGCTACAGTACCGTTGACCCGCGTTGACTCTTGGATTTTTGCTGCGACTGATTTCGATACTTAGAGAAATTTGGTAATTCAAATCTCGTGACTAATCCTTCCAAAATCTTATTAATCACTAATCAAATTTCTCAATCCTCACAATTGGCCCTTTAGCGTATCGGTTGTTCTTGCCGTCAGAGTTTTCCTCTCTTCACGATGTGTTTCATGTGTCGATGTTGAGGAAATATGAGTCAGATCCATCTCATGTGCTTGGAACTGATGAGGTAGAGCTAGATCAATCTTTGAGCTATCAAGAATGTAGGTTGTAGCTTTTGTTTGTATTTCTTCCCTAGATATTGTAAATTGTTTGCTCAGTTATCTTGAACTCTTGGCCTGTTTTGGGTGAGTTCTTGTTTTATATCTTGCTGCTGTGTTTTGGTATTTGAATTGTTGTTGATTTCGAGGACGAAATCCGTTTTTAGTGGGGGAGAAATGTGAGACCTGAAAATTGTATTAAGGATTATATGTTGAATTAATCGAGTTTTAGTGATTTCTGGTTATTCAGATTTCATTTTTGAACGTTTGGGTTGCATTTTCGGGTTGAGAATCACATTTGGAACAATTCTGGAAATTTTGATATTTTCGAATTTTGGTGAAATCTGGTATCAGATTTGATGACGTAAGCATCGCGTGTTAACGTTGTGTGGATGACGTAAGCGTTGCTGGTTTGAGAGATCTGTTTGAAGTTGGGAAATCTGGGCGTTTAGCGTTGTGGCGTGTTTTTCTTCATACGCCGTCGTTTCATGATATCTGTTTTGCGCTAAGGTGTAGAGATCTGGTTCTAGCGTGTATTTTGTTAAGGCTTGAAACGCTGTCGTTTGGATAAGTAAGAACGGTGTCGTTTTGCTTAGCGCTTGCGAGAGATCTGTTTTTTCGTGAGATCTGTTTTTGCGTGAGATCTGTTTTGCATGAGATCTGTTTGTGTATTGCGAGTTGTGAGAACAGATGTCAACGATTGGTCAACTCTCCTGTAGCGTGTTTTAACGTTTGGCGATTGGACCAGATTTGATGACGTGTGCATATTTCTCCCGCGTTGTTGTGTTAGTGTTAGCGTGTTACCAGATTTCAGCGCTTGTTTGGGCGACCAGCTTTCAGTGTCCAGCTTTTAGCGCTAGCATTCAGATTTCACCTGTGCGACGTCGTTTTGGTTCCCGCGTTGTTTGTGTTCAGATTTCACCGTGTTTTAGCGCCTGCGTTGGTTTTTGTGGAATCTGTTGTGCATTTAGAAGTCTTGAAAGTTGTTTCTGTCGGTGGAATAATTTAACAGATCCCTCGCGCCTATTTATTAGAAGCGTTGGCTTCGTTGTAATTCACCAGATCTGATACTTAGCAAATAATTCTTATCTTTGTTCTCTGTTTTCCAAACCCTCGACTACTGTTCACCATGAGCTTCTCCGATAGATTCCCGTCGATTCCGACCACCATTTTTCACGTTCGAGGTAGTGTTGGACTCCTCTTGGAAAGATCTCTCATCTCGTACCCATTTTGGAAGCTATAGTTGGCTGGATTGTAAGCTCGAAGCTGCTGTTTTATTTCGTGCGTTTCGTAGTTGCAGGTAGCTTTTAGATTTAACTTTGAAATCTTGTTCCCAGCCTTGGATTAAGCTTCCTGTTGAGTTATTTGGGTAGGGTTGAAGGCTAGTTGTGCATATGAATTTCCAGCCGTGAGTTTTTATGATTAGGCCGTGAGAATTAGTGAGAAGGCCATGAGATTTATAGGATTTTCCTGAAATCTGTGCATCGTATGTTTGGCAGATTTTGTGCAGGCCGTGTTTTGCTTCCACCTTCGATGAATCTGAATTGTTGGTAATTTTTGCTTGTAAGGTACGGATTCGAGCTTGTTACAGCGTGAGGTTGGCATGAGTAAATGCAGTGATGGCTGTTTGTTGTTTACGTGTATGGCGGCCAGTGTTTACTGCTTGTTGTTATATGCATACACGCACTTGCATCACTTGCATTTCATATCTCCGTTATATCTTACCTTATACTTCGGCAGTTGTGCCTTGTTGTATTGCTGTTGTTTCTTACCAGGTAGCGAGGGCGAGCGGCAATACCGCACTCTGATCTCCCTGCTAGGATGTGTTAGCCCCTATGCGCGCAACAGCAGGTGGAGTGATTGATGCACCTGGAATTGGTGAGCGAGTAGGGGTGAGTGGGTAACTCCCACATGTCCTACACTCACAGTGGCCACCTATCCGTTGCAGATTTGATTGAGCTATGCCTTGAGTTCTTTGGCTCCCTTGTTGGTCGTAGCCTCCTGTTGTTATCCGGTGTCTCATGCATAGCATCTGCATTTTATTTATGCTGTATCTTTGCTGTTTATTTGCTCTCTGTACTGGGGTTTGACCCCATGTCCCTCTGGGGCTGGTTTGTTTGTTGCCTGTTGTGTTGTCCAGGTCATACAGCTGGTAGAGGAGGTAACCCAGCTGGCGGTGCCCCAGGAGGTGGTTGAGTGTCCTAGTAGCGTATAGCATATATGTATGTATCAGGATAGTAGCCGGGGAGATGCCCTGTGCTTGGTTGTTGTATTCTGATGTGGAGTCTGATACTTTTTGTATTGACGCTATACTTGCTTTTGTTGGTTTGTAAACTGGGAACTAATTTTGTGTATCGTTCTATTTTAAATTATATGTTTTAAACCATCGTGCCTAAAAGCGAAAATTTTACCCACTTTTTGATAAGCTTCCGCATGTGTTTGGGTTTTTACTCGGTTGTGAGCACGAGACCTGACATAAAAGACAACAACAACTAAGACAGGGAAAACGCTGTCCATAGATAAACACTTCACCACCCAGCTGTCTCAGCTTCCACCTTCCGCTTGTCCCTTAACTGTCTCACCTCCACCATTTTAAAAGCTAATGAGCCTATGGGCTCATCAAGAAAAATCTGAGTAATAACAAAGTCATTTAATGCGGGCAGACATCTGAACATTTACATAACTGAGTTTAAAGGAACTTCATTTTAACGTAAATATTCTTTCGTAAACTTTCTTTAAACATTCTTTCATAACTTGGATGCGGGGACAATAACCCAGATCACTTCATTGCACTTTATGATTTATGGCTTAGAAGCTCTCCTTAGGTCCTTTGTGCACTTGATCAAATGACTTCTGATATCAGTTCTAGCATATAGCTCAGTGTGAAGGGGCAATCGACATCTGGACAACTGCTCACCCTTCCTTTATGAAAGGGAAACTGACATCTGGACAGCTGCTCACCCTTCCTTTATGATTGTCTGTTATCTATGCCATAAATCCTTAAAATAAACTTTCATTCCTTTAAACTCTTATCCTTTGAAATCTTCTTTGAAAATCACCGGGGTCACTTCTTTTAAAACTCGCTTCACATTTTAAAACTTACTGAGTATCAAATTTGACTACTGGAAAGTGATCGCTGAAATGTGAACAAATTTCTCTAAAGGAAACTGTATTGGAAAGCAAAACAGATTTCTATTGTGAAAACAGATTCCTTTATCGGGGCATTATCACTAACGTTAAATAGATGTGACCACAAATAACAGTACAGTTAGCGTGAAAAAAACCTGACTACGGAAGTATATTGCTAACAATGAAACAGATTTGATTATGAAATCGTAGAGCCAACGGGAAGCAGATGTACCACAGAAAAAGTGTTTAGAAAAGAAACAGATGTCTGATTATATAATAATAATACTATCGTGAAAACAGATATCTCCAACGGAATAGTGTTTAGGAGTAAAACAGATGTGACTTGGTCAACTCAGATGTCAACGCAACTAGGTTGGTCAACTCAGAAGTCAATGAATAATCGTAATCAACTCAGTAGTGAAGTGATTAATAATGTGAAATCTGACCAAAATCAGATGTGTAGCGAAAACACGAATCTGAAATGAGAACTTATGATTTAAATATGAAATTTAGTCGCTAACATAGGAAATAAAGTCTGACTAAGAACTTGGTGCTGCAATATCGCGAACGACATCTACGATACCAGTTCTGCCTATCAAACCAGACTTAGTTTCTGATTCGATAGCATCTCCGATTACATAGAGTCAAGTTCAGATGTTACCATTGACCAGAAAGAAGAACATTCATGAACATACGTAACTCAAATCTGAACTCCTCAGTACTTTTAAACATCCTCAATCTTTCTTAAAACATTCTGGAAAACTTTGGAAGCAGAAAACATAACTTTGAACCCAATCTTTCTTAAACATGAACTTAGTCATAGCTTTAAACATACAGGCAAGCAGATTCATAAAATGAGAAAAATCAATATATGCTTAAAATGGTGTAGCAAAGATCAGCTTTTACTTGCCTTTGTGTGAGGATTGAGAAATTCGAATAGTGATTAATCAGTTTTGCATAGGATTAGTCATGAGATTTTGGGGATTTTGAATTTCGGATTTTGAGGAATTGTAGTGAAGTTTGGATTGTAATTTTCAGATTTCTGGATTCGGAGTATTTGTGTAGCACCCAAACCCCATGGGGCCACGAATTTAAGGAAAAAGAAATATAAGACAAAAATGAAGGGCTGAAATGAATTGTAGCAACCTGTATTGCCTTGCCAAGAAAATATGAAGAATAAACAGTTGGCGCCAAGTAGAAAAATTAAAATTTCAATATCAGATTTCAAGTTAAAAAATGCAATTGCGAATTACAACTACTGAAACTATTTGAATTCACTATTGTTGTAATAGATCTTAATACAGATTGGCAAAAGATCAAAAACAACAACAATAAAGCAGACGTCGCGGAACCGCTGGCCTTTTAATAAACACCCACACACCACAGTTGATTCAGATTCCTTCTCCCGTCTGTCTCAGAACTGACTCACCTGCACCAAGAAAGCTAGTGAGCCTAGGGGCTCAGCAAGCAAAACTGAGAATAACAAGAGCACAATATGGGAAGGCTCAATACATACAATAACATAGTTTAAAGGAAGACATTTTAAACATAACTGTTCGTAACATCTGATATGGAAGTACTCAGATCCCAACATTTAATTCTTTAGACTTATGGCTCAGAAGTTCCACTTAGGTCCCGTTGCACTTGATCAAATTACTACTGATATCAGTTTCCATATGGCGAAGTTCGCCCAATATGAAGGGGCAACCGACTCGCACGAATGCTACTCACCCTTCCAATATGAAAGGGCAACTGAAATTTAATCAGCTGTGCACCTTTCCAATATGGACTGTCCGTTATCTTTGCCATAAATCTTAAAATATGAACATTTTCTTCCTTTAAAACAACATCTGGGTGAAAATCAGATCTTGACATCGGGGTTCAATTCATTTTTAAAACTCAATTTCTATAAAATAACATTTTCACTGAGCATCCAGCTGTGACTTGGGAAAACAGATGTTGAAAGAAACAGCGTAAGGTTACTAGATAAATTTCAGACGTTGCTAAATGAAAGTACTGTTGGCGTAAACATATGTCAATGAATTGAGTTTGGTCAACTCAGCTGTTAACGGAGTAATAGGTGAAACAGCAGATACCTACAGGAAACTTAGCTGCTGGGGTAAATCATATGTCAACGGAATATCGGTTAAACGAACAGCTGATGCTAAGGAAATATCATATGAACAGTGAACAGCTGACTCTAAGGAAAATATCATATGAACAGTGAACAGCTGACGCTAAGGAAATCATATGAACAGTGAACAGCTGAATACAACTAATGCAACAGCTGGTTACGAACAAATGCAACAGCTAGTTACGAACAAATACAACAGCTGGTTACGAACAAATGCAACAGCTGGTTACGAACAAATGCAACAACTGGTTATAAACAAATGCAACAGCTAAAATGTAACTGCTAAATTTAAATATGAAATTCAATCGCTGACATAGGAAACGAAATCTGAATAAGAACTTGGTGTTGCCACATCAAAACGACGGCTGCACTATCAGCTGTTGCCTATCAAACCAGACTTAACTTCTGATTCAATTAGCAACTCCGATTACATAGCGTCAAATTCCGATGTTACCATTCACCAAAAGAATAAAAACTTCGAAATTTTACGATGAACTGGAACTGGGATGCTCAGTGGTTTAAAAACCAACATCAACAACTTCATAAAATTCATTTTAAGTTTCAAACATAAACCCACTGTGAACCTGAACATTAAACATATTCCAAATCAGCAGAAACATGAACAATGGCTGAATTTGAACATCTCAGGCAAGCAATCACAAAGCTGAAAGAGAACAATACATATGCTTTCATGGCGTAGCAAGAATCAGATTTACCTGCCTTAACACAGGAGAAACACGAAACACAGCAGGTCTTAGCAGCAAGTATCCTCAAGCACCGCATAATAAAAGGACTATGAATTGTGGTCCTATGGATTTTGGGGCGTTACAATCTACCCACATAATAAAAATTTCGTCCTCGAAATTTACTTACCAAAACAATTCTGGGTAGCAACCAAGCATATCAGCTTCTGTTTCCCACGTAGCTTCTCGTTCAGTTTAGTTGGACCACTGAACCTTAACCATAGGGATACTACGGTTCCTCAGCTTCCTAATTTCCCTAAGAAGAATCTTCTTGGGTCTTTCTTCATAGCTCAAGTCTGGTTCTAAGTCAATCGGCTCAACACTTAGTATATGCGATGGGTGGGAACATACTTCCTCAAGGCTGATACGTGGAATACATTATGCACTGAGGACAGATGCGGCGGCAGTGCTAGTCGATAAGCCATCGTCCCTACCTTGTCCAGAATTTCATAAGGACCATGTATCTAGGGCTCAGCTTTCCCTTCTTACCAAAATGCATCACTCCTTTCATTGGAGCTACTTTCAAGAAGACGTGATCACCGACTTCAAATTTAGCTCCCTCCGTCTATTGTCCACATAGCTCTTTTGTCTGCTTTGAGCAGCTTTCATTCTTTCCCTTATTTTCCTAACAGCTTCTGCTGTTTGCTCAACCACATCTGGTCCTAAACCATCTCGTTCTCCCACTTCATCCCAATGGAGAGGCATTCTACACTTGCGTCCATAAAGTGCTTTGTAAGGAGCCATCTGTATCGATGCTTGAAAACTGTTATTATATGCAAATTCTACCAACGGTAGTTTCAGATCCCAACTTTCTGAGAAGTCTATAATACATGCTCTGAGTAAATCTTCCAAAATTTGAATCACCCTTTCTGATTGTCCATCCATCTGGGGGTGAAAAGCCGTGCTAAAGGTCAACCGTGTACCTAAAGCTCTATGTAAACTCTTGCAGAAGGCGAACGTGAACTTGGAATCTCTATCAGATACTATCGAAAGGGGAACACCATGAAGTCTTACTATCTCCTTTACATATAACTCTGCGTATCTACTCACATCATATGTTGTCTTTACTGGTAAAAAGTGAGCAGATTTCGTAAGCCTATCTACTATAACCCAAATAGAATTATATCCTTGGGTAGTCCTGGGCAGTCCAATTACAAAATCCATAGCTATACATTCCCACTTCCACTCTGGAATGGGCAACGGCTTCAACAATCCCGCGGGTAGTTGGTGTTCAGCTTTTACCAACTGGCATGTTAAGCATTCTGAGACAAATCTGGCGATGTCTCTTTTCATTCCTGGCCACCAATACAGCTTTTGGAGGTCCTTATACATTTTAGTTCTTACGGGATGCACAGAGTATGAGCTGAATGAGCTTCTGCCATCAAATCTAATCTCAAAGTGTTGACTTGGGGTACCCACATTCTATTCTGAAATCTGATTACTCCACCTTCCGAAAAGTAGAGGTTGCTGCCTCTTTCTTTATCTTGTTTGATCCATTGCTGAAGTTGCTCGTCCTTCGGTTGTCCCTCACGTATCTGATCTATCAGATTTGATCTTATGGAGAGATCTGCTAAAATCACTGCGCTACCACTGGGCACTATTTCTAATTCAAATTTCTCAATATCACACGCCAATGGTCTCTGGACAGATAGCTGGGCCAATCCAACGGATTTTCTACTCAAGGCATCAGCAACCACGTTGGCCTTCCCTGGATGGTAGCTGATCGTGCAATCATAATCCTTCACCAACTCCAGCCATCTCCTCTGCCTCATGTTCAACTCCTTTTGAGTGAAAAAGTATTTGAGGCTTTTGTGATCCGTGAATACTTCTCACTTTTCCCCATACAGATAATGTCTCCAAATTTTCAAAGCAAACACTACAGCTGCCAGTTCTAAATCATGTGTGGGATAATTCTTCTCATGGTTTTTCAGCTGTCTGGATGCGTAGGAAATCACTCTACGGTCCTGCATTAGCACCGCACCCAAACTCAACTTGGACGCATCTGTGTAGATAACAAATTTCCCTTGATCAGATGGCATGGTTAATACAGGGGCTTCAATTAGCGCTTGCTTCAACTGCTCAAAGCTGACTTGACATTCTGGAGTCCATTCAAACTTAATCAGCTTTTTAGTTAGCGAAGTCAAAGGGACAGCTATCTTCGTAAATCCTTTAATAAAACGCCTATAGTATCCAGCTAATCCCAGAAAACTCCTAACTTCTGAAACAGATCTTGGTACTGGCTAGTCGCGAACGTCTTCCACTTTTGCTGGGTCTACCTCCAATCCATCTTTGGATATAATGTGACCTAAGAATGCTACCTTTTCCAACCAGAAGTCACATTTACTGAATTTGGCAAACAGCTGCTTATCCTTCAAAGTCTGGAGCACTGTTCTCAAATGGTTCGCATGCTCGCGTCTGGTCTTGGAATATACTAAGATGTCATCGATGAACACGACTACAAACTGATCTAAGAAGGGTTGGAAAACTCTGTTCATCAAATCCATAAAATCTGAGGGGGCGTTAGTAAGTCCAAAGGGCATTACCAAAAACTCATAATGGCCGTATCGTGTTCTAAAGGAAGTCTTATAGACATCAGCTGACTTAACCTTCAACTGGTGATAGCCCGACCTCAAATCGATCTTAGAGAAAACTACAGATCCCTTCAGCTGATCAAACGGATCTTCAATCCTAGGAAGGGGATATTTATTCTTAATCGTCAACTTATTCAACTCTCTATAATCTATACACAGTCTTAAACTCCCATCTTTCTTCTTAACGAACAAAACAGGTCCCCATGGCGAAGTACTTGGTCTAATAAATCCTTTGTCCAACAGATATTGTATCTGTTCCTTTAATTCCCTCATTTCCGATGGAGCAAGGCGATAGGGTGGCTTAGAAACTGGTGCTGCTCCGGGGATTAAATCAATTGCAAATTCCAGCTCCCTATCAGGTGGCAGTCCAAGTATATCTTCTGGAAACACTTCAGGAAATTCATTTACTATTTATACATCTGGAAGTTGAGGTTTTCTAGCAGCTGCAAAGGATGACAGGCTTATCAAAAATCCTATTCCTCCTTTCTTCAAACAACTCTGAGCCTTAAGAGCTGAAATAATGCGAGGAATCTTACAAATCTGATTGGCCTCAAACGTAAACCAGTCTCCTCTTGGGGGTTTTACCACCACTGTGGGATACCAGCTCTTCCCCAGAGGGTACCGTTACACAAAATCCCATAGTTACTTGGTCAGGTCTGACGGATAATTTCTTAGCAAAATCTGATGCTATAAACGAATGAGATGCACCTGAATCTATCAAGGCTAAAGAGGGCAAACCAGCAATCAAAATCTTACCGGAAACCACTGTAGAATCTGGATTGGCTTGCTCAGATGTCATGACATAAGCTCTACTGGTCACCATCTTCTTCGACTTTGGGCAATTCTTTATCGCATGCCCAGGCAGCCCACATTTGTAACAAACATTGTGTCCAACGCTACAAGGACCAGGATGATTCTTTTGGCACTTAGGACACACTGGCCTATTGCTGACAGCAGATACTGCGCTAATAGGTTGAACAGCTAGAGGCTTAGGCTCTTGAGGTCGCTGCTGATTCTTGTATGGCTTCTTGGATGGCTTCTGGTCTTTCTGTTGAAAGGCCTGCCTCTTTTGTTGCCTCTCTTCCATAACAGATTTCCAATCCTGATCAGCTCTAAGGGCTTTGTCCACTGCACTCTATAATCTTTGGGTTCCACCAGCCTAACATCATGTCTAAGTGCTGGCTTTAGTCCATCGACAAAATGTCGCAACTTCTCCTTAGGATCCGCTCCAATTAACGGTACAAAATAACATCCTCTCTCGAACTTTCGAATATACTCTTGGACAGACAGATCCCCTTGCTTTATCATTAAAAATTTTCTTTTCAGCTCCGACCTCTTGTCCTCCGTAAAATATTGTTCATAGAACACTCTCTTGAATTCTTCCCAGGAGAGGTTCGTTACATCCACTATGAGTCTAGCTCCTTCCCACCAGAACATAGCATCATCTCTCAACATATAAATGGCACATCTGGACCTCTCTAAGTCTGGCATCTGGAGATATTCAAATATCACCTCCATCGACTTTATCCAACTCTCTGAGACAAACGGGTCTGTTGTGCCACTGAATTCCCTTGGCTTTTGTCTTCGAAATCTCTCCTGAGGGTCATCGTGACTTTTCCCTCTGCTACTCGAAGATTGGCCATTGCCTCTACTCGATTGTTCTACCAACAGTCTTAACAGCTGGGCAATGCTAGCATTACTATCGGGGTTGGATTCATCTACTGGAATATTTCTTCTTCCTCGACCAGACATCTTAATATATAGCCCGCAATCCACCACATAAGAACATCAGAACATGCAAGAGTCAAAATATACAAGATCTATAACATAAAAGAAAACTCACTGCTCCGGAGAAACGGTCGACGAAATCTGTTCCAGCTGGAAATGTGTGTGTTTATCTCAGGACCATGCTCTGATACCAAGTTTGTAGCACCCAAACTCCATGGGGCCACGAATTTAAGGAAAACGAAATATAAGACAAAAATGAAGGGCTGAAATGAATTGTAGCAACCTGTATTGCCTTGCCAAGAAAATACGAAGAATAAACAGTTGGCGCCAAGTAGAAAAATTAAAATTTCAATATCAGATTTCAAGTTATAAAATGCAATTGCGAATTACAACTACTGGAACTCTGTTTGAATTCACTATTGTTGTAATAGATCTTAATACAGATTGGCAAAAGATCAAAAACAACAACAATAAAGCAGACGTCGCGGAACCGCTGGCCTTTTGATAAACACCCACACACCACAGCTGATTCAGATTCCTTCTCCCGTCTGCCCCGGAACTGACTTACCTGCACCAAGAAAGCTAGTGAGCCTAGGGGCTCAGCAAGCAAACTGAGAATAACAAGAGCACAATATGGGCAGGCGCAATACATACAATAAGGAAGACATTTTAAACATAGCTGTTCGTAACATCTGATATGGGAGTACTCAGATCCCAACATTTAATTCTTTAGACTTATGGCTCAGAAGTTCCACTTAGGTCCCGTTGCACTTGATCAAATGATTACTGATATCAGTTTCGATATGGTGAAGTTCTCCCAATATGAAGGGGCAACCGACTCGCACGACTGCTGCTCACCCTTCCAATATGAAAGGGCAACTGAAATTTAAACAGCTGTGCACCTTTCCAATATGGACTGTCCGTTATCTTTGCCATAAATCTTAAAATCTGAACATTTCTTCCTTTAAAACAACATCTGGGTGAAAATCAGATTTTGACATCGGAGTTCACTTCATGTTTAAAACTCAATTTCTATAAAATAACATTTGCACTGAGCATCCAGCTGTAACGTGGGAAAA